>CM024587.1:16899661-17058670 GCA_014182565.1 Eucalyptus marginata | reverse complement strand
GGCAAGGGGGAACTTGGCTGGTTTCTCTGCAATTTTTGGAGCTTCAAATGTCCAACAATGGAGAAAGCAAGGCTTAGGAGGAGGAAGGGGCTAGTTGCTTAAGAGAGGGGGCCACCAATCCTTCTAAAACACATAGTTGTCCCCTTTGAGCTCATCCAACTTGCCCCACCACTTCAGCCTTGACCAGCAGCCCTTATCCACTCTAAAACTTCCCCAACACACTTGCCAAATGGTACAAAAGGTTGAGGGGACCATGGCCTACGAATTTGACACAAAATCCCTCAAATCCCACTTCAATTTCTTGTTAAATTGATTCAATTTGGCCCCTATAAATTCCACCAAGGTGTCCTCAACCAATTTAACATTTTTCCTCACCAATGGAATCGTCTTGCATCCCAAAAACGCGATTAAAAACGGCCCTCTGAATTTTCTGATGAAAAACGGCCCTATTTTGTAATTTCGTCAAAAATCTCAGTTTGTAGAAAAATCTTTAAAGAATGAGTTGACGTTCTAAAATGAATCGTGACATAACAGAACTTTCAATTTATGAAATCGGCTTGAAATTCGCGGTTGTTGGAGAAAACTCCTTTGATGTTTTGAAGTTGACAAAACTTGTTCTAAGTCTATTATGAAGAATTCCAGACTGTTATGTCAAAGTCTGAAGACTCGTAGACTTTGTGTCAAAGTCTAGTCTGAAGACTTCCAGACTTTGTGTCAAAGTCTACCCACTCTGACAAATTCCAGACTGAACGAAAGCGAAGGATGAAGACTTTTCTAGATAAGGGATTATATTTCTTTCTTCAAGAGTTTGGTTCATATGGATTATATATGGACTTCTGGTTGAAGATATCACCTACAAGATTGATTATCTTCATTAGAATTAATTTGCATACATCAAATCTTTTTGGAAGGCAAGTAATTTTGGAAAGAATCTACTTATGAAAACTAAGATCTTGATTGTATGGGCGAACATGATTGACGGGCTTTCATCACAATCTTCAAACGGCTCGAGATCTCCTTGATTGATTCTATCCAACGGGTTGATTGGAAGAATTCCTTTGGAAAGTGCTAACGGTCGAGAAGGCATGAAGGAGTATTTAAGGAGGACTCTCTAGGTGTTCGAGAGAGTGCGTGAAAGAGAAATTCCAAAGTCTGAAGCTTCCTAGTTTCTTGTTATTCCATATACTGAGCTTTAAAGTGTACTCAAAAGAGACAGACTTATAGTGTGACTTCGTGAAAGAGCAGTAGAGACTCTTCACCATGAACTTGAGATCACAAGATTGTAAATTCTCTTTTGATTCATAGTGGAATCCAGCCAGTAGGTTGTCAGCGTGGGAGAGTGGACGTAGGCTTGATCTAAGTGGAACCACTATAAATTCTGTGTTCATATTCTCTTCCCTGAACTTCGTTATTTTGTTCGTAGTTCTATTTAATTGCCAAAGTTTGAACTCACTTAAAGTTTGTTACTCTTCAGACTCAGTTTTAAAAGTGAAACATTTTTATTGTTCTTTGCGAAAAATTGTTTTCACACCTATTCACCCCCTCTAGATGTTCATACTAGCACTCACAGTTGGTATCAGAGCCTGCGTGCTTAATTTTTAAAGTGTTTTACTTATAAATTAAAGATCCTCTATGGCTAGTATTTTGGCTCTAGGTTTCATTGAAGGTCAAAGCAACACCAGACCTCCAAAGATCCTCTGGAGTGGGATGTCATAGAAAAAGGGATCAATCCTAAAGCTATATCAACTTCAGACCGAGGAAAATAAGTCATAGATGCTGACGAAGCAACATGAGCTGAATTTACCAAGAGACAAGCTCTTGACGCGAAAGTAATCTACTCTTTATACTGTGCCTTCTCTCCTACTAAGTATAACCGAATTTCTTCTTGTAAAAAAGTAAAAGAAGTTTGGGACAGATTACATGTTACCTACTAAGGAACTGACCATGTGAAGGAAACCAAAATAAACATTCTGCTCGGACAGTATGAAGCCTTCAAAATGAAGCCTGGAGAATCTATTACTGATATGTTCAGTCGATTTACAGAGATTGTAAATGGTCTGGCTTATCAAGGTCAACCAATCTCAGGACCAATGAAAGTCAATAAGCTGCTTCGTGGGCTTTCGAAAGACTGGAATCATGTGAAGACTTCAATTAGAGAAACCTAGAGGATCATGTCTCTATCAGTTGTCCAACTGATAGGCACGCTTCAATTGTACAAAGTGGAACAAATAAATGATGATGAAGTTCCTAAAGGTAAGAAGTCAATTACTTTAAAGTCTAGCATTGAGTTTGATGATACAGATTCAGATGATGATATGGACAACGAAGAGCTGGCACTTATGATTAAGAAATTCAGATAGCTAAATAGAAAGGGAAGAAGATTCAACTAGAAGAAGCAGAGCATGCAAAATTTCCAAAAGAGACCAAATAAGGACAATGAAACTAACAAAGATGTGATATGCTTCGAATGCAAGAAAAAGGGGCATATCAGACCTAACTATCCTCTATTGAAGAAGAAGAAAGGAAAAATTGAGAAGTACAAAAAGGCACTCAAAGCTGAAACTTGGAGTGACAACGAGTGTGAGGAAAGCGAAGAAGAATATGCCAACATATGTCTAATGGCTTAGTCTAACTCAGACTCAGAATCAAAAACAGACTCTGATTCATACTCAAACAAAGAAATTGAGGTTAGTGATTTAAAAATTCCTGTCAAAGTCTCTAAATACATAGATGAACTTTGTCTTAATCTCAAATCCTCTCTTAAAAGGATTTCTAAACTAAAAAGGGAGAATTCTAAGCTCGGAGCAACGGAAGTTTCTTGGAAAGAAAAATTTGAAAGTCTGAAAACAAATTTTGATAATTTGAAAGAAAATTCTGTTTCTCTTTAAAGGAAAACGCTTTTTTGAAAAGTGATATTTCAAATATAACAAAAAGATTTTCAAAAGGATCCAAGAAACTGGAGAAAATTCTTTTACCCCAAATACCTTACTTTAATAAATCTGGTTTGGGTATGACTCCAGAAACTGTTCCATTAATCGATTTTCCAAAAGTAAAGGAGAGAATCAAACAAAGACCTGCAAAGGCATTTTACAAAAATCATTTTCAAAAAGTTTTTGTAAAACCTGTTGGCTGAAGTGTATTCAGATGTTCAAAGTGTAACAGCTTAGAACATTCCGAGAAAGAATGTCCTAAGGTTTGGAGACCAGTTAAGAAGGACTAGGCTAAGACTATTTTTAATACTAACCCTCCTGGATCCAAGAAAATCTGGGTACCAAAGAAAGTTTGAATTTTTCTTATGATCACAAGTCACTATCAAAAGGAAGATCAAATAGTATTTGGATAGTGATTGTTCGAGGCATATGACAGGAGACTCAAGTTGCTTTATAAAGCCTGTGAGACTGAATGGAGGAAAAGTATCTTTTGGAGGAAACAGCAAAGGAAAGATTGTAGGTTGTGGAATCGTGAAAATTGAAAGCCTAACTATAAACAATGTCTCCTTGGTTGAAGGATTGAACTATAATCGCCGAGCATAAGTCGCTTTGCAATACCGGGTTTCGTAATAAACTTCCAAGAAGGCATTTGTTCTCGGAACGAGTCAAGACTTCTTTCAATCTTTCACTAGGCGAAGGCATGGCAACATTTACCTTCTGGATGTAAACACGAAAGTTCTCGTATCTTATTTCCATTCAAGATAAAGCAAGTCTCTCGCATCAGAAGCTTAGTCATGTTAACTTGAAGCAAATTGCCAAGATTTTTTCTAAGAAGCTTGTTCGAGTACTTCCAAATATGGCTTACTAGAAGAATGAGTTGTGCACTCCCTGTGTTCTGGGAAAACAAATTAGAAGTTCCTTTAAACTTGTGAATCAAGTCTCTACCAATCGAGCTTTGTAGCTTCTTCATATGGATCTTTTTGGTCCAACCAGAACTCAAAGTATTAGTGGAAAGAAATATTATCTAGTAATTGTTAATGATTACTCTCGCTTCACTTCAGTCTACTTTCTGGTAAGTAAGTCTGAAATCTTCTCATTTTTCTCGAAGTTTGCCAACAAGGTTCAAAATGAAAAAGGGTTATGTTATTTCAAGCATACGAACTGACCATGGAGGTGAGTTTGAGAATCAGGACTTTGCCAAGTTCTGTAATGAATCTAGTTTTCAGCATGTTTTCTCTTCTCCATACACTCCAAAACAAAATGGGGTTGTGTAAAGAAAGAACAAATCCTTACAAGAAACGGCAAAAAATCTCTTAATAGAGAGCAAAATATTCTCTCGATTTTGGGCGGCGCTTTCCGCTTGCTATATTATCAACAGAGTATTCTTGAGGCTTATTCTACAGAAAACTCCTCATGAAGTGTATAAATGAAGGAATTCAAATGTTTCATACTTCCATGTCTTTGGCTGTAAATGTTTTATTCTGAAGAATGCAAATGATCGAGCTGGAAAGTTCGAAACAAAGTTAGATGAAGGAATCCTCCTTGGTTATTCGACTTCAAGCAAAGCTTACAGAGTCTTTAACAAGAAGACTCAATCCGTGGAAGAATCTATGAACGTCAAGTTTCAAGATTATGTGGAGAATCTACTAGACTAGACTCAACTTGAAGATTCTGAACCTATTCCAGACTTTACAAAGTCTTTTTCCCCTGAAGCGGTTCAGACTTCTGGAAAACAGTAACAAGCAGAACGAGAAGATTCAACTAATGCAGAGGATCAACCAACTTTCAAACTAAGAAGTAATTG
The DNA here is from genome assembly GCA_014182565.1 of Eucalyptus marginata. Classification (NCBI taxonomy): domain Eukaryota; kingdom Viridiplantae; phylum Streptophyta; class Magnoliopsida; order Myrtales; family Myrtaceae; genus Eucalyptus; species Eucalyptus marginata. The sequence goes on along the minus strand of CM024587.1, from coordinate 17,053,936 downwards.
GAAGCACAAGTCAAGTCATCTTAAATAACTCATCATTGGCAACATCGATGAAGGAGTTCGCACCAAATCCAAAGGAAGAGAAGATGTGGCATCCTAAAATTTCATAGCGACCTCTAGATGCATTACGACCTATGGAAAGGTGATGGAAGTGCCATTGGATTATGTTATGGCCTTTAGACCAATGAATTATAAAAGATTAAGGCCGAGTATTTTAATGGAAAATTTTTTTGGTTGGAAATATATCTTATGTTCATGGGTGATCAAGGATTGTGCTATAGGATAATTTGATAAGGAAAATTTTGTTCTTGACCGTGCACTTTATGGGTTTGATTTTTTATGGATTAATGTTACAAAGTCTTCTAGTCATATTAATTTGCAATTAGGTATTTTGTTATAAGTGGGGATTTAGGGTAGATTATTAAAGGAAGGAGTGGGCCGAAAATTTTAGGCCAAGCCAGCCCACAGCCCCACCATTCGACCGGCCCAAGAATGCCCAAAACCAGCCCACCGTTTCCCCATTTGGTCGACCAAGGCTGGCCCAAGCCCAGCCGAATGAGGCCCATCATCTTGCATGAAGAATGGCAAGTGGCGTGAAGGGTTCTCCAAGTGGCTCTTGCATGCAAGCTAATGATTACTAGTTAATCATTGAAGGGAAAGAAAATTAGAGAGAGGAGAGGCGGATTAGGCGAGGCAGCAACCGAGAGATTGGAAGGAGTAGTCGCGCGAGGAAGAGAGAAAGAGAGGAAGAGAGAAAGAGAGAAAGCCGAGGGAGAGAGAGAGGGTCCGTGGGTGCTTCGGCGAGGGAAGAGGAGGACCAAGCCCCGCCGTGCGTGCGCCTAGCTTCGTCGTCGACCGTGTTGTGCTCGAAGTCCCCGAGTCGCCTTGCTTGCTTGATTTCATCGGACCTAAGGCAAGTAAAGTCCGTTAGCCTACATGTTGTGTAACGAGATGTGACGTCCCAGGGCGTCACGTACTAAGCGCAGGCGGAAATTTTAATTATTATTATTACCTTCCTAATCTTGTAACCTCCTTTTTTATATCTATAGTGTTTACCATTGAAGGTTAGCATGTATAACATGGATTATTTAAAAATCTATAGTTTGTACTATGAGGTTATCCTATAAATACTCTACCGAATATTAATATAGATAAGATCACAAGAAGCTTCATTTCTTCTTAACATCATCAGGGCTACAAAATTTATCAACCTGGACTCTTTCCATGTCCACCGGCTATATATACAACATATTTATAACAAAAGTAAGGCATAACAAAAGCCAGGGATAAGAGGGTGAGGGTGTCTACTCCATAAGTTCCCACACAAGCCCACGTTCAAAAGAAAACAAAAGATAGACAGCTTCTACGTGATCAAAGGCGTCTAGGCGCCATCCGTCCCAGCTCCTGCTCCATCATCGCTAAAAGGGATAGGGCCAAACATCGCTCCATCATGCTTGACAAACCATGCAACAAATTCGATATCACTCCATAACGAGCTAATGGCGGCACATCCATACCATCAATCTGAAAAATGTAAGGTATGAGCAAAACTATGCCCAGTAAAGAATGATAAAACTCTAACTTAAACAATCCACAACCATCAATATCACAAGGGAATCATAATCCAAGCAATTTAGGATACAATAATAGAGTTGTCACAAGCATAGACAATTGAATATTAATACATCACATAAGTAATCACCTTATATGCATCCATTTCTATTCTTACCCGTCACAAACTCGATTTCACGTCAAGATACAATGCAACAATATTAGATGAACTCACTCACCAAATAGAATTATATTTAGTGTGCATATGATCCACCCTCAAATCAGTCATAACCGAAACTCCGCCGGCCTGATCGAGTCACTTCCGGAAAGTACGTTATCCGGACTTCCACAACATCTCTAATTGTGGGCATCTCACTCTGAGGTATCCCGGCATCACACAACCGAGGTTCCTCCCAAGACCACTCAGCAAGGGACATCTCACTCCGAGGCATCTCAGTATCACACAACCGAGGCATCCTTGATCACACACAAGGGCATCTCACTCCGAGGCATCTCAATATCTCTTTATCGAGGCATCCAAGACCACTCAGCAAGGGCATCCCAAACTTCCGGGGGCATCACTGGTATCTCTGTACCGATGGGTTCATTCACTCTCTTAAGCACACGTTTCACACTACCACACCTTTAATTAATGCATTTATCGTATGCAAAAGAAAAGACTCCAAGGTATCTAACTATGTATCTAATTCTCATGATCCTAGCACACGTGCGTGTCCAAATTATAAGATAAAATCCATTACAACATGTCCCATACCATGCCGAATAAATATTTATCCCATAATCAAGCACTATGCACCGCACACATTGCACTCGCATGATACTATATGCACTTATATCTCAGATGATGTATGAGACTTCTTCTTACATGACTAATATCTATTATGAGCTTGTTAGACTCTATGTATATCTCACAAGTCAAATATATATAACACAGTATATATTATATGTTCTCGGGTTAAGACAGTTTACTGGTTAAATGCACAGTTTCTGTTTTGGATACAGCAAGTATATCAATTCTTGTCGAAACATTACCAGATTTTAGTACATTATATTAGAGACATAGATTGACATTTTCCATGAGAAACTTAAGTTTGAATCTTACTGTGTTAAGAGAAATAATTGCTATAATCTTTACTAACACCCTGTACCGATGTCCAGATTTTATATCCACTAAGAAAATTGTTTTACTAATCGATTCTTATTCATTTAATCCCAAATCTTGACACGTTATTCCTTAAGATGTGTTCTACAATTTTCATTAAGGAATCGAAGTCCAATTCTAACTAGGTAATTACACAAAATTCGTATAGTTAGTAAAGGTCATACCGTTTCTCATAAAAACAGTTCACTGATTTTACTAAATTCACTTCTATCACTATATTTTTATATTCATAAGGTTATAGCTACTTATATAACTTGATCTTATAGATGTTCCATCATATAGAATAATTTCTTTCCTATTTCTAGTGACATACATAAAGAAAAATAACTACAAACAAAAGACTCCATAACCGTTTTTACTTAGGACAGAATATGTACACAATTTCATTTATTTTTATCCCGGCTAAACCATTTATCTTTTCACAAACTTCTTAACAAATAATCAGTCCACAACTCAGCTCGAAGTGTTGTTGCATCCATGAGTTCACTTACCATGATTTATACCAAATCCATTCACTCGGTAACCATATCATCACCTCACTTAACAAAACAGCACACTCACACTTGGATTTCGAAACATGCAAGGCTCAAAAACAACATGCAATGGCTTCTATCTTTAATCTAACACTTACTCAGCTTAGATTAACCACAAAAACAACAACTACAAGTCATATCCTTCATGGTTTGGTTAGATCCGCAAGTTTCTTGATGAAATGGTGGATAGACCTCAACTTAGAGTTATATCTTTCCTTACCTTTGTTCAGCTATCAAACAATCACAAATATACTCCAAGATCAACACCAAAATCTCGCAGGCAAAGGAAGAAGCTTGCTGTTTTGCTTTTGGTTCTTCACTGCTCGTCCAAGGAACACGAAGAAGATGGGGGTGGGTGTTTCGGTTTTTGGAGAGAGAGAGAGGTTTTCGAAAATTTTAGAAGGGGAAATGTGCCTACTAACTAATCCCTAGGCTAGGCAAATGATGAGATTTGCTAATGATTATTTTTCTTTGCTTGTTTCGGTTGTGAGGAAATTAAATCCGTGGGTGGTGAAGAGAAAACGGAGGGGAAGGGAAGGTGTCGTGGCCTCCAATTGTGCTATTCCTTGCCATTTGTCACTTGAATTTAAGTAAGTTCAAATTCATGTCATTAGTTGCTTCATTAGTTTTAATGTTTTTCAATTAATTCCTTTCGTTTCCACTTGATTTCAATTCACAAAATCATAACATATATAACCATACCGACTAGTTAGTGTTAGTCTAAAAAGAATCTATCACAAAATGCTAAAGTCAGAAATTTTATATTAGCATTACAATCATTAATCAAATTACCTTATTTATAATCCATAAATCTTAGTAAAAAAAATCACTCGGGCCTAATTATTCATCTCTGGCCCAACGGGCTTAATCTATAACAATCCGGCCCACTAACTAAATTTACGAACCTATTAATTCCGAACCTTGGCCCACTCAAACCAAGCCCATAATCTCTCACTCAAGTCTAATTCGAAATAGTCATACAGCCCGCTTGATCCTCAAGCCCATTCGATCCTCACGGTCCATCGGGTTCACTTCTTGGCCCGATTTAAAATAATCCGAACTCCTAACGATCCAATTACACTAATGAATGCCGGTGAAATTTGGGATGTCACATGTTGCTTGCTGTGATGTGTGTGTGATGGATAGTAAATTTCGGATGAACTAAGTGTTAGAATCTTCGAAATTTGGGAGTTACATCTTAGGTTAGTAAGCTGTTCTATGGAAAACAGCTTGAGCTCTAGTGAATCCGCGAATTTTTGGTGAATATCTAGTCGAAATCTCACTGCATGCTCTTGATGAAAGTCGTAGAGAACTTCTTAGATAGTAACATATCAAAATTTGAGAGGAAATGAACAAGTATAGGTCGGTGAAACCATTTTTCTTTGAAGAGATTAAATCTGGAAACCGTTATGTCGACCTAGTGTAATTCTATGAATTTTATAGAATTATACGGTTGAAATTTGATCTTGTGTCCTTGATGAAAGTTGTAGATGACATTCTAAGGAGTAACATACCAAAAATTGAGAAGAAACGGACATGTGTAGGTTGGTGAAACAAATTTTCTTTAAAAGGGATCAATCTAGAAAACTATACCGAGAGTAGGGAGAATTAAATCGACTATAGCTATTAATCCAGAACGAATTTGATTTCAATTTCTTCACAAAACTTTTACCTCTAGGTTTTCTCTATAACATATCAAAATTTCAGAATTTTCGGAGCTATTTTAGGGTTTATACCGAATTTGTGAATGAAACTGTGCAAGGGCGATGTTCTGAAATTTTAAAGGCTGTGATGCACGGACCGTACCGATTTGTATGAAGCTCTTTTGATATGGTTTTCTTCATGAAATATTTTCCTCTAGATCTCGTCTATAACATGTCAAATTTTCAGAATTTACTAAGACCGTTTACTAATTTTCTTAGAATTTTAACTAAAGGAGTGCATTCTGTTTCATCCGAAAATTGTTGTATTTTCAAAAATAAATGAATTGTTCTATGTGATATAATGTCTTGAGTGGTTGCTTTTGCTGCACATGTGGTGGAATTTAGCATGTCATATAATACCAAAAAGCTGGTTTAGACCTTTGATATTATTGCATCAAATGCCATGTTGAAATTGAAACATATATGTGAACATAAATTGTGATAATGATGATACCGTCGGACTCTTGAGTCGACGATGTCCTCGGGAGTTTCGAGATGCACGGAGGTATGTGCTGGATGTCCTCGAGAGTTTCAAGATGCCCGGAGGTGTGTGTCGAAGGCTCCTCACGATGCCAGGTTGGGTGTGAGCGATAAATGAGGGATGCAAACACTGATCCCTGGGGAAGAAAAAAAAATGAGATTCTTTTTGAAAATTAAAATCGAAAATTGAATCATGCGCATGGGTGTGTGCATATGGCATGATGCATGATCTGCTTATGAAAGTAAATTGATACTATATGACATTGAGAATGCGATCATGAAGGCTTGAATGGATCTCATAGGGATATACGCATGATTGTGTGGATGATATGAATCATGCGTATGTATGTGCATATGGCATGGAATGAACCTCATGGTGATATATGCATGACCGCATGGTGATGTATGCTCGATAGCATGGATGATATGTGCTTTACTCGTGATATTTTGATTGTTTCGCTTGTTGCACTGTGTAGTTTGGTGGATCTTTACTGCTGAGTAGTTGTACTCACCCCTTTGGGGATTAACATTTCATATTGAAAGATGCCTCTGCCACCGGTCATGCGTGGTACTTTCTATGGCTTACCATCTGATGTTGAGGTTGAGTGCTCGGAGCATCTCTGTGTTAGTGTTCTTGATCTGGTGTTTGTTCGAGTTCGTGTTTTGGTTATGTACGATGTGGGTCTAGCCGGGGGCCCTATAGTCCAAGAGTTCTTGTCCGTCCATGTTCGACGCAACGGGGTGATGCTAGGGATGCTGCCGCTGCCACTGGCTGATGCACCGGGTTAGGTGTGACTGCACGTACGATTGGTAGAAGATGACACTTTTTGGATAGCCGACACTTGTTGATGGATAGGTATACATGTCTGTTGTAGGGTCGAGTTCTTTTGAGTTATAGCCGAGCATAGTTAAAAGCCTTGGCCTTTTGCTGTACCGACCCAAGATGTCCATCATGAATATGTAAATAAAAGTGACTCGGCTCTATTTTTTTTTCTGATGTGTAGTTGGTGTGCATTGCATTATTGTTGTTGGAGTAGGGGATAGGGAGATTTGATTATGCGTTCGTTATTGAACTGCGCTGGGACCATTTCAAAAAAAAATTTAATTAATTAACCCCCATGAATTATGGACCCGCTATAATTGAAAGGTATTAGAGTGGTATGTAATAGGATAAGTGATTAGTACCTGTGGCGACCCTAATGGATTTGGAGGCCGTGTCGAGGGGGGGTGCCACAACGGTTTTGGTATCGGAGCCAAAGGTTATATGTGGAGTGATAAGGAGCCTCATTTGGAAATTGAGGAAGATAATGACAATGCACACCTTAGGATGCTGACTAATAATGGTTGACTAACTTTGAACAACGAGTGATGGGTATTCACTTGTAGATCCCTAGTCCTTTTTATGAGTTGCTTTTAGGTGCCAGTAACATGTTTATGTTACTTATTTTATGGTTGCAGTTGCTTTAAATGGAGACATTAAGTCACAGATTATTCCTGAGGCAAATGCTTGGAAACTGCAGGAAAATCATGGTACGAACTGGAGGTCATCATCCATCGAGGGCTGAAGCCTCTGCAGCAAGGGCTGAACCTCGAATAGAAGACATCCTGCAGGCATTGGCCAATATAGGAAATCTGATGGAAAGACAAGGGCAGCAACAACCCGGAGCAGAACGCCGTACTCAAGGACTGGTAGAGCAATTTCTGAAGTTGAAATCACCTAAGTTTAGTGGAATGGGAAGTCCTGAGGAGGCGAATCATTGGATTGATGGGATGGAACAAATTTTCCGGGTGTTGAACTGCAATGATGCTGAGAAGATAACTTTGGCAGAGTACCAACTGGAGGAAAATGCAAAGTTTTGGTGGAGAGCTTTGAGGGACACGATCTTTCCACCGAGTACTGACATAAATTGGGATGAGTTTGTTATAGCTTTCAATAGAAAGCATTTCTCTGATTGTGCTAGGGATAAGAAAATCACAGAGTTTGTTCAGTTAGAATAAAGGGAGCTAACAGTGGATCGGTATGAGGTGAAATTTTCTGAACTGTCTAGATATGCTCCCAGGCTGATAGAAGATCGAGAAGAAAAAGCTAAAAGATTCCTGAAAGGGTTTAGAACTGATATCAGGAAACAACTGGTGCCTTTGAATATAAGAGATTATAATGAGATTTACGAGAGGGCACAGTTGGTGGAGCAGGAGTTGGTAAGAGAGCAATCAGAGTATGAGAGGCAGTCGACTTTTGGTGATATCAGACGGGGTAAGAGACCCTATACAGGTCAGACCTGGGAATCTTAGAAGAAGAGCAATTTCGGGAATTTTGGAAAAGCCAGGGATGGCCTGAATCTAGGAAAAACACCTTATCGGAATAAAGAATGTCGAAGGTGTGATGGGCAACATGGCCCAGGACCTTGTAATGGACGGCTGAAATGCTATAGTTGTGGACAGGTAGGACACCTTAAGAAGGATTGTCCACAAGAGAGGTTGCAACCAAGTATCAACCCAATGCGATGAGTACCACAACGTACTGCTAGACCATATCCACAAAGGAATCCACAGAGACCACCAACGCAAGGAAGAGTGTATGCAGTCACCCAAGAGGAAGCAAAAGCTTCCAAAAAGTTATCTCAAGTACAATTTTCATAAATGGCAAGAAGGCATATGCATTGTTTGATACGGGTGCTACGCATTCATTTGTGTCTAAAAAATATAGACAGTTGAGTAAAATAGAAACTACGTCTCTTGAGACGCCTCTTTGTGTTTCTACGCCTTTAAAGAATATGGTGTTGTCTACGCTAGTGTGTGAAAAGTGTAAGATAACAATAGGAGGAAGGGATATGGAAATAGACCTAGTCGTAATGGCTATGTATGATTTTGATATTATCATAGGAATGGATTGGCTCCATAAGTATCGGGCCAAAATGGATTGTTATAGGAAAGTGATTCAATTTGTTTCACCTGATCAGTCTAGTTGTGAGTTTTTCGGAGGTCAGACCAACCTATCTATAGCACTTATTTTAGCGATAGAGGCTCGTGCATTACTTGACGAAGGATGTCAAGGGTACCTAGCAGTGGTTAAGGATTATACTACGGAAGAGTCTAAGCTAGATGAAATTCGAGTAGTTAGTGAATTTCAAGATGTATTTCCTGAAGAGTTGCCTGGATTACCACCGGAACGAGAAATTGAGTTTGAAATTGAACTAATGCCTGGAATAGGACCAATATCAAAAGCCCCGTATAGGATGGCCTTAATGGAACTGAAGGAGTTGAAAGTGCAACTGCAGGAGTTGCTTGATAAAGGATTCATTAGGCCAAGTGCTTCTCCTTGGGGTGCACCAGTCTTGTTTGTGAAAAAGAAGGATGGGTTGATGCGTTTATGTATTGACTATAGGCAATTGAATCAAGTGACCATTAAAAATAAATATCCCTTGCCTAGAATTGATGATCTATTCGACCAACTACAAGGAAGTTCGGTCTTTTCAAAGATTGATTTGAGATCGGGATACCATCAGCTAAGGATTAAGAAAGAAGACGTCCCTAAGACTGCAATTAGGACTCGCTATGGACACTACAAGTTCCTCGTCATGCCTTTTGGATTGACGAATGCACCGGCTACATTTATGGATCTAATGAATAGGGTATTTAAGCCTTATTTGGATTAGTTTATGATTGTCTTCATTGATGATATCCTGATATATTCTAGAGGGCCTGAAGAGCACGAGCAACATTTGAGGATAGTTTTGCAAACTCTGAGAGATCATAAGCTGTATGCTAAATTTAGCAAGTGTGAATTTTGGCTGGACCGGATAATATTTTTGGGACACGTGGTGTCATGAGGAGGAATTGCAGTGGACCTGGCGAAAGTTGAGATGGTAATAAATTGGCCGAGACTGACAACACCCACCGAAATACGGAGTTTCTTAGGACTAGCTGGTTATTATAGAAGATTTATTGACTGGTTTTCACGATTGGCAGGCCCCTTAACAAAATTGACTAGGAAGAATGTGAAGTTTGAATGGACTGGAGAATGTGAAATGAGCTTTCAGGAACTTAAAAGAAAATTGACCACGGCTCCAATCCTGACTATACCATCTAGGTCTGATGGTTTTACAGTGTATAGTGATCATCTCACAAAGGACTGGGATGTGTTTTGATGCAACATGGCAAGGTCATAGCCTATGCATCCAGACAGTTAAAACCTCATGAACTAAACTACCCAACTCACGATTTAGAATTGGCACCTATAGTGTTTGCTCTGAAAATATGGAGGCACTATTTGTATGGAGAGAAGTTTGAGATCTATACAAATCATAAGAGCCTAACATATTTGTTTTCACGAAAGGAATTGAACATGAGACAAAGGAGGTGGATGGAATTGTTGAAGCATTATGATTATGAAATACAGTACCATCCAGGGAAGGCGAATAAGGTGGCGGATGCCCTTAGTCATAAGTCGGCTATGGAGATAGCCAGTCTAAGGATGGCAGAATGGAACCTGTTAAAGTCTGTAGCGGACTCAGAGTTTGAATTGAAAGTGGATCGCCTTACCGGTAAGCTTACTGCATTAAGGATTGAACCCGAAATTATTCAGAAGGTTAAGATTCTGCAAGAGTCTGACCCAGAAATTTTGAAAGTGAAAAATGCAGTGTCTTTAGGAAAAAGACCAGAATTTCAAGTCTCTAAGTGTGGCATCCCAGAAATTAGGGGCAAGCCCTAAGGTGTCCTAAAGCTCTTAAATAGGTAATGAATTTACCTATGGGTTATGCTTTAGCCTTTAGTTTTCTCTTAAGGCTATGTGTTTTGTGCTTGTGTTCTTAATTTAATTTGAAATTTGGATTATAGGGTAAATTAATGAGAATAGTCTATGCTTGGCCATGCATTTTATAGATTAAGTCCCAAAAAAAAAGAAAGTTCAAAAAAAAAATAATAAGGGGAGAAAATTTGATTTGGGCCTTAGGCCCAAGGGTGGACCTTAATGGGCCAAGTTGGCCGGCCCATTAAGGCCCACAAGGAGGGGCTGCCGTCGACCCAAAGGGGGGGAGGAGTGGCCGGCCCACTCCTCCCAAAAAGCCCAAGCCCAAGCCCAATTGCATGAGCCTTGCCAAGTGGCAAGAAGGCTTGCCATGCATTGGCCCTTGGGGAGGCAACCTCATGATTGCCTTTTGGGGAATTAAGAGAGAGAGGGTGACCGGTTGGGGGGAGGAGTTGTCGCCCAAAGGAGAGAGAGGGAGAGAGGGTGTGCGTGCGAGAGAGAGAGGAGGAGGCCGAGAGAGAGGAGGAACCGTCCGTCGCCGCCGCTCGCCGCCGTTCGTCCGCCGTGTGCCGCCATTTCTTTTTGAGTTTAAGGCAAGTTTAGGGTCCATTACTACTCTTGCATGTGTGTTTTGTATGTATGATTGAATTCTTGGATGTTTAGAAGCTAGGAACCGAAGCTAGTGTGGTTTGTTTTTGAAGAACCTTGCTGTTTTCGCATGAACCACTGGAGTCAGAATCTTGTGGGAGCTTGCATGCATGCTTGGAGTTCGATTTTGACTTGGATCTCTTCATGAAAGTTGTATCCAACACCTTGAACTACAACATACTAAACTTTCGTGCAAAATGATGAAGATTTAAGGGGTCAAAACCCCATCCTACGGAGGCTCTAGATCTGGATCTACTTTGCTGACCTTGTGGTAGATTTGTCGCTGCATGTTGGTTTTTACCAAGAATCTCTCTTCGACTCCTTCATGAAACTTGTAGAGCACATCTTAAAGATCAACATACTCAAATTTGAAGCAAAATGAACAAGTATAGCTTGGGAAATCGACCTGTTCTTGAAGATGATAAATCTGGAGACGCGGTACAGGACACCCGAGACTTCATGGACTCATATGGAGGTTATTCTTTGGAAATTTGGCTTAAGTTCCTTCATGAAAGTTGTAGGGGATCTTTAGAAGTAAAATGTATCCAAATTTCAGAGAAAACGAAGAAGGATAGGTAGGTTAAACCTCAATATTTCGGACATAGGACCCTGGACGTTTCGGTGATCTGACCCGTGGCTTCGTATGACTATAGAAAATTATCTAAAACAAATTTGACCTAGAATCCTTCATGAAAAATATAATTTAGTGTCTTAAATATAACCTGGTAAAATTTCATAATTTTCGGAGGTCGTTTGGGCATTTTAATTGAATTACTTAGAAAACTGCACATTCTGCCTTTGTCCGAGATTCCATGCGGTGTTTTAGTAAACATTACCTTTTGTGTAGAAATTGATTTGCTATGTGTTTTTCTTTAGGAAACCACTATTTTTATTGTATTAAATTATCATATGCTTTAATTTCATGAATTTGGGATTTGTGTGATTATTTAATTTAAATAATTGCAAAATAGGATAAGTTGGAATTTAAATAAATTCTAAATGAATTTGGTAAGTAAATTGTTTTGAGTGGCATACATTCCATAAGAATCTAATTGCTATGAGTGATTGCATTTTACTTCACGTATGTTAATGATTGATGATGCATGTATAAGAACGATGGTGATCTTGTTTTACCATTACATCATGTGCGTGGTAAATTAAGACCTAAATTGGCAAACATGAACAATGATAAATGAGGAAGCTGTTTGTGGAGGTTGATAATGCCCGGAATGTATAGAGATACATGACCGGATGGCCCTGGGAGTATCAGGATGCCCGGAATGGTTGGGTGCCGGAAGCCTCGGAGGTCTTTGCCCGAGGGGATGCCTCGTGATGCCAGTTGGGATGCGAGATGCCCGGGATGTGGGGGTGCCGGATGCCCGGTGGCCACGAATGGCTGAATGCCGGAGGTTCTTCTCGCAATGCCTGGATAGGGTGCGAGTGTAAAGTATGGGATGGATGATCTCGAGAAAGAGTGATGTGATGACCAAATTGAGAACTAAAAGTGGAAATTAAATCATGCATATGTGACATGACATGATGATGATTACCTATGGCATGATGATATGCATATGTGACATGATATGATGATGATTACCTATGGCATGATGAGATGCATATGTGACATGATATGATGATGATTACCTATGGCATGATGACATGATGGTATGATGACATGATGACATGATGACATGTATATAAGATATGATGATGATATGCATGGATGATATGGTATGATGATGATCATTTGTGGCCTATGGTGTGTACGTATTATGATTGTGATGATGATGTATGATGGTATATACATGGCTTCGAGGTGATGATGATGTATGATGGCATATACATGGCTGGAATGCATGAACGTCATGTATGATGTAATTGTTCGTATTGTTTAATGCATTGAGTGGTTATTGGATTCCTTTACCTGCTGAGTGGTTGTACTCACCCCTTCGGGGACCAACATTTCAGATTAGCACGATGCCACTCCCTACCGTCACGCGGGGAGTATTTTACGGCCTTCCTTCTGATGTGGAGGTCGAGTTGTTGGAGATCGATTGTCCCACCGTACCTGGTCTGACGTTTATACGGATTCGCGCGATCGTGACTTATGACGTGGGTCCGTCATGGGGGGCCCGGTCATTCGGGGCATACGTGTCTGTCCACGTTCGCCGCAATGGAGTGATGATGGGGATGCTGCCACCCCACCGCCCGACGCACCAGGATGGGTGTGATGGCCCGCGCGTGAGGAGTAGGAGTTGGCAACTTTTTGAGATATGGCCGACACTAGCAGTCCGAGGGGAGGTCTATACACGTCGTTTATAGTGGGTCGAGTGTTCCTTTTTGGGGTTGAAGGCCGAGCGTATGGAAGAGTCTTGGCCTACCTTTTGATGTACCGACCCGTGAAAAACCCTTCGTAAAAATATATATGTAAATAAAAGTGGTACGGCCTTGTGTTTTCTTTCAATCGCAATAGTTGGTGTGCATTGTGCTGTCGTTAAGGAAGCGGAGAGATGGTGAGACTCGCCTCTTATTTTCGCTGTGAGCTGCACAAATCCCTAAAGCCTTTTCAAAAAAAAAAAATTTACGCCTAAACCTCGGCCTAAATTACAATTCTTTTTACTAATGTCAAATAAGATGTTTTTGCCTTAGATTTTAAGCGCTTAGTATCTGTGGCGACCCTATCGGGTTTGGGGGTGCCACAGCGGTTGGTATAAGAGCCAAAGGTTTATGTTCGGAGTGATAAGGAGACCTCATTTAGCAAATGAGGGAAGTTTTGACAATGCACACCATAGGATATAAAGTGGAATAATTGAATAACGGGTGATGAGTATTCACCCGTAGATCCTAGTGGTTTATTTTAAGTTGCCGCAACATGTATATGTTACTTTAGTAGTGGTAGTGGTAGTGGTTGCTTTGAATGAAGGCAGTAAGTCTCAGATTATTCCTGAGGCAAATGCTTGGAACTGCAGGAAAATCATGGTATGGTTTGGAAGTCATCGTCCACCGAGGGCTGAAGCCTCTTCATCAAGGGCTGAACCCCGAATGGAAGACATCCTGCAAGCATTGGCCAATATTGGAAATCTGATGGAAAGGCAGGCGCAGCAACAACCCGGAGCAGAACGCTGTACTCAGGGACTAGTGGAGCAATTTTTGAAGTTGAAGCCACCCAAATTCAGTGGTATGGGGAGTCCTGAGGAGGCAGAGCATTGGATTGATGGGATGGAGAGAATTTTCCGGTTGTTGGACTGCAATGATGTTGAGAAAATAACTTTAGCAGAGTACCAGCTGGAGGGAAATGCGAAGTTTTGGTGGAGAGCTTCACGGGATACGATCTTCCCACCAGGTACTGATGTCAACTGGGATGAGTTTGTCAAGGCTTTCAATAGAAAGCATTTTTCTGACTGTGCCAAGGATAAGAAAATTTCAGAATTTGTTCAACTAGAACAAAAAGGACTGACGGTGGACCAGTATGAGGCTAGATTTTCTGAACTATCCGAGATATGCTCCTAGACCGATTGAGGATCAAGAAGAAAAAGCTAAGAGATTTCGAAAGGGTTGAGAACCGACATTAGAAAGCAACTGGTGCCTTTGAACATAAGAAATTACAATGAGATCTATGAAAGGGCACAATTGGTGGAGCAGGAATTGTTAAGAGAGCAGTCAGAATCTAAGAAAACGTGGAATTTTAATGATGCGAGAAGGGGTAAGAGACCCTATTCTGGTCAAGGTCGACTTGGAATGCGAGGAAGAGGAGTAATTTTGGAAATTCTGGGGAGCAAGGAGTGGTCTGAATATAGGGAAAGCACCCTATCAGCCTGGTGTTTGTCAAAGGTGCAATGGACGACACGGCCCAGGACCTTGTAATGGACGACTGAAGTGCTTTGGTTGTGGACAAGTAGGCCATCTTAAGAGAAATTGCCCACAAGAAAGGTCGCAAGTGAGTGCTGGCTCAGTGCGACAGGGATATCAGAGTGCTGTCAAGTCAAATTTACAAGGAAATCCACAGAGGCCACCAGCCCAAGGAAAAGTGTATGCGGTCACTCAAGAGGAAGCGAAAGCTTCGAACAACGTCATCTCAGGTACAATTTACATAAATGACAAGAAGGCTTATGCATTGTTTGATACGGGTGCTACGCATTCTTTTGTGTCTGACAGATATAGATTGTTGAGTGAAATTGAAACGACTTTTCTTGGAATCCCTCTTTGTGTTTCTATGCCTTTAGAGGATGCGGTGTTGTCTACGTTGGTGTGTGAGAAATGTAAGACAACCGTAGGAGGAAAGGACACGGAAATAGACTTAGTCGTGATGGCCATGTATGACTTTGATGTTATCCTAGGAATGGACTGGCTTTGTAAGTATCGGGCTAGAATGGATTGTTATAGAAGAGTAATCCAATTCGTTTTACCTGACCAGACCGGTTGTGAATTTTTAGGTGGTCAGACCCACCTATCAGTAGCACTTATTTCTGAAGTAGAGGCTAATGTGTTACTTGGCAAAGGATGTCAAGGGTACCTAGTAATGGTTAAAGATTGTGCCAAGGAAGAACTGAAACTTGATGAAATTAGGGTAGTAAATGAATTTCCAGATGTATTTCCTGAGGAGTTGCCTGGATTACCCCCGGAAAGAGAAATTGAGTTTGAAATTGAACCGATGCCTGGAACCGGACCAATATCGAAAGCCCCATACAGAATGGCCTAGTGGAACTAAAAGAGTTGAAAGTGCAACTACAGGAGTTGCTTGACAAAGGATTCATTAAGCCCAGTGCTTCACCTTGGGGTGCACCGGTTCTGTTTGTGAAAAAGAAAGATGGGTCGATGCGCTTATGCATTGACTATAGGCAACTAAATCAAGTGACCATTAAAAACAAGTATCATCTGCCTAGAATTGATGATCTGTTTGACCAACTTCAGGGAAGTTCGGTTTTCTCTAAGATTGACTTAAGGTCAGGGTACCATCAGCTAAGGATTAAGAAGGAAGACATCCCTAAGACTGCATTTAGGACTCGTTATGGACATTACGAGTTCCTTGTCATGCCTTTTGGATTGACAAATGCACCAGCAGCATTTATGGATCTAATGAATAGGGTATTTAAGTCTTATTTGGATCAGTTCGTGATTGTTTTTATTGACGATATTTTGGTGTATTCAAAAGGACCAAAAGAACATGAGCAACACTTGAGATTAGTTTTGCAAACTTTGAGGGACCACAAGTTATATGCCAAATTCAGCAAGTGTGAATTTTGGTTGGACCGGATAACATTTTTAGGACATGTAGTGTCAGGAGGAGGAATTGCAGTGGATCCGGCAAAAGTGAAAATGGTAATAAATTGGCCGAGACCGACCACACCCACCGAAATACGAAGTTTCTTAGGATTGGCCGGTTATTACTGAAGGTTTATTGAAGGATTTTCCCGATTGGCAAGCCCTTTAACCAAGCTAACTCGGAAAAATGCGAAATTTGAATGGAGTGGGGAATGTGAAAGGAGCTTTCAAGAACTTAAAATAAAGTTAACCACGGCTCCAATTTTAACCATACCCTCTGGACCGGATGGTTTTACAGTATATAGTGATGCATCTCACAAAGGATTGGGATGTGTTTTGATGCAACACGGCAAGGTCATAGCCTATGCATCTAGACAACTGAAACCCCATGAACTAAACTACCCCACGCATGATCTAGAATTAGCAGCTATAGTGTTCGCCTTGAAGATATGGAGGCATTACCTATATGGGGAGAAGTTTGAAATTTATACGGACCATAAGAGCCTGAAATATCTATTCTCACAAAAAGAGTTGAACATGAGACAAAGAAGGTGGATGGAATTGTTAAAAGATTATGACTGCGAGATACGATACCATCCAGGGAAGGCGAATAAGGTAGCAGATGCTCTTAGCCGTAAGTCAGCCATGGAAATGGCTGGTTTAAGAATAGCATAATGGAGTTTATTGAAGTCCGTAGCAGACTCGGAATTTGAGTTGAAGGTGGATAATCTTACTGGTATGCTTAAAGCCCTAAGGATCGAACCGGAAATCATCCAGAGAATCAAGACCCTGCAAAGATCTGATCCGGAGATTATGAAAGTGAAGGAGGCGGTGTCCTTAGGAAAGAAACCAGAATTTCAAATTTCCGAAGATGGGGCGATAAGATGCCAAGGACGACTTTGTGTACCCGACAACGAAGAAGTAAAGAATGAGATTTTGTCGAGGGCACATAAGAGCAAGTATAGTATCCATCCGTAGTACGAAAATGTACAGAAATTTGCGTCAACAATTTTGGTAGAATGGTATGAAAATGGATACGGCTAAGTATGTTTCTCAATGTTTAACGTGCCAACAAGTAAAGGCGGAACATCATAAACCGGCAGGACTTTTAAGACCGCTAGACATACCAGAGTGGAAGTGGGAGCATGTGACAATGGATTTTGTGCAAGGACTGCCAAGGACATCAAGTGGCCACGATTCAATTTGGGTAGTGGTGGACCGTTTAACTAAGTCTGCCCATTTCTTAGCAGTCCGTATGAACTATTCAATGAATAGACTCGCTGAGATCTATGTAAGTCAGATAATACGCTTGCATGGTATACCTGTAACGATCACCTCGGATCGAGACTCTAGATTTACTTCGAATTTTTGGCGAAGTCTGCAAAATGCTTTGGGGACGAAACTTCAATTCAGTACTGCTTATCACCCTCAAACAGATGGACAAACAGAAAGAGTGATACAAACTCTAGAGGATATGCTGAGAGCCTGTATCATCGACTTTAGAGGAAATTGGGATGAGAACCTGCATTTGGTAGAATTTGCCTATAACAACAGTTTTCAGAAAAGTATAGGCATGGCCCCATATGAAGCATTATATGGGAGGAGATGCAGAACCCCTATCTGTTGGGACGAGGTAGGTGAAAGAAGATTGACAGGACCTGAATTGATACAAGATACCACTGAAGCTGTTGAGATTATTAGGAAAAGACTTAAGACAGCCCAGAGTAGACAAAAGGGCTATGCGGACAGGCGTAGGAGGCCCTTGGAATTTGGAATAGGAGATCATGTATTTCTTAAGGTATCTCCGTTAAAAGGAGTATCTCGTTTTGGGATGAAAGGAAAGTTGAGTCCCAGATTCGTTGGACCTTTTGAGATACTTGAGAAAATAGGAGATGCGGCTTATCGTTTGGCACTACCTCCTAATTTGAGAAATTTGCATGATGTGTTTCATGTGTCGATGCTAAGAAAATATCAGCGATCCCGGTCACATACTCGATCATGAAGCCATCAAAGTGGATGAGAAAGTGAGATATATCGAGGAACCTGTGCAAATACTGGATCGGAAAGAACAAATTCTCAGAAATAAGAAGATTCCCTTGGTGAAAGTATTATGGCAACATCACGATAAGGAGGAGGCCACATGGGAAAGTGAAGACCAGATGAAGGAAAAGTACCCCTACTTATTTGAGGACGTAGGTAACGTTTAATTTCGAGGACAAAATTCTCTAAGGAGGGGAGATTTGTGGCATCCCAGAAATTAGGGGCAAGCCCTAAGGTGTCCTAAAGCTCTTAAATAGGTAATGAATTTACCTATGGGTTATGCTTTAGCCTTTAGTTTTCTCTTAAGGCTATGTGTTTTGTGCTTGTGTTCTTAATTTAAATTTTGAAATTTGGATTATAGGGTAAATTAATGAGAATAGTCTATGCTTGGCCATGCATTTTATAGATTAAGTTCCCATAGATAAAATATTATAGGATTTTGGTTATGTGAAATTTAGTAATTAAGTCCCTAAAAAAAAAAAGTTCAAAAAAAAAAAAAAAAAAGGAGAAAATTTGATTTGGGCCTTAGGCCCAAGGGTGGACCTTAATGGGCCAAGTTGGCCGGCCCATTAAGGCCCACAAGGGGGCTGCCGTCGACCAAGAGGGGGAGGAGTGGCCGGCCCACTTCTCCCAAAAAAAGCCCAAAGCCCAAAAGCCCATGCCCATTGCATGAGCCTTGCCAAGTGGCAAGAGGGCTTGTCATGCATTGGCCCTTGGGGAGGCAATCTAATGATTGCCTTTTGGGGAAAATTAAAGGAGAAGATGACCGGTTGGGGGAGAGGGAGAGAGAGAGTGTGTCGCCCAAAGGAGAGAGAGAGGGAGAGAGAGTGTGTGCGTGCGAGAGAGAGAGGAGGAGGCCGAGAGAGGAGGAGGAACCGTCCGTCGCCGCCGCTCGCCGCCGTTCGTCCGCCGTGTGCCGCCGTTTCCTTTTGAGTTTGAGGCAAGTTTAGGGTCCATTTCTACTCTTGCATGTGTGTCTTGCATGTATGATTGAATTTTTGGATGTTTAGAAGCTAGGAACCGAAGTTAGTGTGGTTTGTTTTTGAAGAACCTTGCTGTTTTTGCATGAACCACTGGAGTCAGAATCTTGTGGGAGCTTGCATGCATGTTTGGAGTTCGATTTTGACTTGGATCTCTTCATGAAAGTTGTAGCCAACACCTTGAACTACAACATACTAAAATTTCTTGCAAAATGATGAAGATTTAAGGGGTCAAAACCCCATCCTACGGAGACTCTAGATCTGGAACTACTTTGCTGACCTTGTGGTAGATTTGTGGCTGCATGTTGGTTTTTACCAAGAATCTCTCTTCGACTCCTTCATGAAACTTGTAGAGCACATCTTAAAGATCAACATACTCAAATTTGAAGCAAAATGAACAATTATAGCTTAGGAAATCGACCTGTTCTTGAAGATGATAAATCTGGAGACGCGGTACAGGACACCCGAGACTTCATGGACTCATATGGAGGTTATTCTTTGGAAATTTGGCTTAAGTTCCTTCATGAAAGTTGTAGGGGACCTCTAGAAGTAAAACATATCCAAATTTCAGAGAAAACGAAGAAGGATAGGTAGGTTAAACCTCAATATTTCGGACATAGGACCCTGGACGTTTCGGTGATCTGACCCGTGGCTTCGAATGACTATAGAAATTTATCTAAAACAAATTTGGCCTAGAATCCTTCATGAAAAATCTAATCTGGTGTCTTAACTATAACCTGGTAAAATTTCATAATTTTCTGAGGTAGTTTGGGCATTTTAATTGAATTACTTAGAAAACTGCACATTCTGCCTTTGTCCGAGATTCCATGCGGTATTTTAGTAAACATTACCTTTTGTGTAGAACTTGATTTGTTAGGTGTTTTTCTTTAGGAAATCACTATTTTATTGTATTAATTTATCATATGCTTTAAATCTCATGAATTTGGGATTTGTGTGATTATTGAATTTAGATAATTGCAAAATAGGATAAGTTGGAATTTAAATAAATTCTAAATGAATTTGGTAAGTAAATTATTTTGAGTGGCATACATTCCATAAGAATCTAATTGCTATGAGTGATTTCATTTTATTGCACGTATATTAATGATTGATGATGCATGTATAAGAACGAGGGTGATTTTGTTTTACCATTACATCATGTGCATGGTAAATCAAGACCTAAATTGGCAAACATGAATAATGATAAATGAGGAAGCTGTTTGTGGAGGTTGATGATGCCCGAAATGTATAGAGATACATGACCGGATGGCCCTGGGAGTATCAGGATGCCCGGAATGGTTGGGTGCCGGAAGCCTCGGAGGTCTTTGCCCAAGGGGATGCCTCGTGATGCCAGTTGGGATGCGAGATGCCCGGGATGTGGGGGTGCCGGATGCCCGGTGGCCATGAATGGCTGAATGCCGGAGGTTCTTCTCGCAATGCCTGGATAGGGTGCGAGTGTAAAGTATGGGATAAAATGATCCCGAGAAAGAGTGATGTGATGATCAATTGAAAACTAAAAGTGGAAATTAAATCATGCATATGTGACATGACATGATGATGATTACCTATGGCATGATGATATGCATATGTGACATGACATGATGATGATTACCTATGGCATGATGATATGCATATGTGACATGACATGATGATGATTACCTATGGCATGATGATATGCATATGTGACATGACATGATGATGATTACCTATGGCATGATGATATGCATATGTGACATGATATGATGATGATTACCTATGGCATGATGATATGCATATGTGACATGAGATGATGATGACCACCTATGATATAATGACATGATGACATGATGACATGAATATAAGATATGATGATGACATGCATGGATGATATGATATGATGATGATCATTCATGGCCTAGGACATGCACGTATTATGATTGTGATGATGATGTATGATGGCATATACATGGCTTCGAGGTAAGTACGCTGGAATGCATGAACGTCATGTATGATGTAATTGTTCGTATTGTTTAATGCATTGAGTGGTTATTGGATTCATTTACCTGCTGAGTGGCTGTACTCACCCCTTCGGGGACCAACATTTCAGATTAGCACGATGCCACTCCCTACTGTCACGCGGGGAGTATTTTACGGCCTTCCTTCTGATGTGGAGGTTGAGTTGTTGGAGATCGATTGTCCCACCGTACCTGGTCTGACGTTTATACGGATTCGCGCGATCGTGACTTATGACGTGGGTCTGTCTGGGGGCCCGGTCATTCAGGAGTACGTGTCTGTCCACGTTCGCCGCGATGGAGTGATGATGGGGATGCTGCCACCCCCACCGCCTGACGCACCAGGATGGGTGTGATGGCCCGCGCGTGAGGAGTAGGAGTTGGCAACTTTTTTAGATATGGCCGACACTAGCAGTCCGAGGGGAGGTTTATACACGTTGTTTTTAGTGGGTCGAGTGTTCCTTTTTGGGGTTGACGGCCGAGCGTATGGAGGAGTCTTGGCCTTCCTTTTGATGTACCGACCCGTGAAACCCTTCGTATATATATTTATGTAAATAAAAGTGGTTCGGCCTTGTGTTTTCTTTAAATTGCAATAGTTGGTGTGCATTGTGCTGTCGTTAAGGAAGCGGAGAGATGGTGAGACTCGCCTCTTATTTTCGCTGTGAGCTGCGCAAATCCCTAAAGCCTTTTCAAAAAAAAAAATTTACGCCTAAACCTCGGCCTAAATTACAATTCCTTTTTACTAATGTCAAATAAGATGTTTTTGCCTTAGATTTTAAGCGCTTAGTATCTGTGGCGACCCTATCGGGTTTGGGGGTGCCACAAAAATATCTTTAAAAATTAAAAGAAATTTTACATCACAGAAAAATTTGTAGATCATATCAAACGCATTCCTTTTTTTTTTTTTCTATTCGAAAATATAAATTTTGTGTAACTACCAAGTGCATTCTTTTACTCATAAATTATTTCAAACAATAGAAATAGAAAAATATTGTTTCTGAAAAGAAATTGTTTCTTGTAGTAGAAATGTTACCAAATAAGCCCGAAATGACCAAATTTAAGTTTTGGGCTTATTTTGGCACAATGCCCTTTCCTTGGACTAAATATTGCTAGAGCCTTTGCTCTTGATTGGTGAGGGGCATTTTTTTTTTTCAAGGTTAAGAAGAAATAAATGATGGCAGAGCAGGGAGAATGTTTGTGATAGACAATCATCACAATCAACTCGTAACTTCAAAAATATAAGGGAAAAAGCCACAAAAAAAAAAATCCTCAAATTTTGCTTAAAGTGACACATTTACCCTAAACTATTTTTTGTGAGGCAAAAAATCCCCAAAATTTAAATGTGTCACATAGGTTAAAGTTTGGGGTTTTTTTATGTCACCGAAAAAAATTTATGGTATTTAGTGTCACAAATAAAAAGTTTGGGGGCAAATATGTCACATTATATAAATTCAGGATGAATGTGTCATGTGGTTGTAAGTTTAGGGTTATTTTGTGTCATACAAAAAAAGTTTAGAGTTAATATGTCATGTAGGCAAAGTTTGATGTTTTTTTGTGGCTTTTATCCAATAATATAAACAAGTGTTTTGCTTATTAGAATACCTAAATAGAGTTGGCAATACCGATCGAATAGAATGGGGGCACCGAGTTCACCAAACAGTCCCTCCTTACGAACCTGCAAATTTTAGCGGCCTATATAAGTCTGTTGGCCCTCATAAAGCTGCTTTAAGAGGGGTATAAAAAACACCTAGAGCCTATCATCAGTGATCTCCACTCCGGCCATGCCTAAAAGTCAGACCAACCAAACCCTACGTCTGAATTCCCGCTCCTTCTTTGTTTGTGTTCAATTTTATCTTTATTTTTGGCTCATTCCTCAATGTCTCAGCGTTAAAGAGGCCCCATCTAATTTCTGGGCTTATTCTGGCACAGAATACCGTTTTCTTGCACTGAATTCTGCTCAAACCTTTGCTCTTCTTGATTGACTGAAGAGGGAAATTTCTCTTTAACGTTGAGAAAAAACAGAAGATGGCAGGAACAGGGCCAACATCTGCAAGTGATGATCATCATATTGAACTCGTAACTTCAATAAACAACAGACTAGAGCAACTACCTAAAACATCCGTGAACTGTTGCATCTACACCGTTCCGGAGAAGCTCCGACAGGGCTACGAAGAGGCCTACAAACCCCGTGTCGTCGCAATCGGACCTTATCACCATGGCAATAAAAGCCTCCAGCCGATGGAAGATCAGAAGCTGCGGTACTTGCAAAGCTTCCTCCGGTACAACAAGAAATGCGGCCTTGAGGACTACATCAAGAGGATCAAGTCCTGGGAGGATCGGGCCCGGAAGTGCTATGACAAGCCGATCATCCCTGACTCTGATGAGTTTGCGCAGATGATGCTCCTCGACAGCATCTTCATGATCCAGCTCTTCCTGATGTACTGGAACTATAAGTGGAGACCGTCTGGCGACCCACTCTTTGGCAAGCCTTGGATGATTAACGATGTCCGCCGCGACATGTGGCTGCTGGAGAACCAGATACCGTTCTTTGCTGTCCAAGAGCTGTTCGAGATGGCATATGGATCACACCAAAGGCACACTCCGAGGCTGCTTGAGCTTGCGTACGGGTTCTTTCAGCCGGCAATGAAAATGGAGGAGCTGCTGGAGGGGGCGATGGAGTCAGGGGTGAAGCACTTCCTCGATGCGATCAGGCTCTTGCACTTGCCATCAGTGAGGAAGGTGCCATATGAGAGCCATGAAGAGTTCAAGTTCATCCCAAGTGCGACTGACCTGGTGGCGGCCGGAGTCAAGCTGAGAAGAGGTGAGAGTAGACCTGTGTCATTTTGTTTTCTGAACTTGATTCTGTTTCGTTCTCTATTTATTTCCTTATCTTTTACTAACCATGCTCTCAGGTAAAAGCCGGTGCTTGTTAGACATCAAATTCAAGAATGGAGTGCTCGAAATCCCGTGCCTCAGCCTTTACCACTCAACAGAATCCTATTTTCGAACATCATTGCCTTCGAGCAATGTTACTACCAGGATGACAGTTATCTGATCGACTACATGGCCTTCATGGATCACCTGGTCAATACCCCTGCCGATGCAAAGTTGCTAATCGACAAAGAAATCTTGGAGAACTGGCTTGGCAATGAAGATGCTGCTACATGCCTACTCAACACCTTCTGCGACGAAACTTACGTGTGGACGAGAAATGCCTACTTCCACGACCTGAGGCATGAGCTCGTCATGCACTGCCGAAAGCCTTATAATAAGTGGAAGGCAACGCTCAAGCGCGATTACTGCAGTAGCCCGTGGGTGGTCCTCTCCGTTATTGTTGCAGTGGTGCTGCTTGCCCTGACTGTAGTGCAGACCGTGTGCTCACTCCTCTCTCTCAAATAACTTTGCTTTCTGAATGGTATATTGCGACTGTAATGCTCTGAGTTTTGATTGAATTATGTGTGATCTTCAGTTACTTTCTATCAAAATCAGCAGACACGTATTTTTGTATGTTAGTCCAGGTACAGAATTATTAGCTTCTCCCCATCTAATACATTTTATGACAACCATGATGAATGAATGGGATATGGCGATTCAGCCCCGAAATTAGCTTGTAAGCTCTTATCAGCATTTGGCAATTAATAAACTCGAGTCATGTTGAGGAGATTGTTGAATATTTCACAAGGTTTTTAATAAAAGCACTCCTGCAGAAGACGGTGCATCAGAGACAAGGAATTAAAGCCTAGGCTAAGTGAACCCCAACTTGCATAGCTAGAATCTTACAATAATGCCTACACCTTTCAGATGCCATAGAAGTCTATGATTACACGGTGCAAGAATGTGGCTGAGATTGAGACATTCTCATCAGGTAACTTGAAAGTCAACTGCAGCAATCTGCATTATGCATTAGATTGTATCCACGCCGTAATATTCTATCATCAGATATATGCAAGTTTTTGGTGGACTCTTTACAAAGTTATAAAACTAGTTCTCCCAAAAATGAAGCAACCAAACCTGATCATGATAGATGCCTCTTCACTACCCTATGCAACAGATGCTAGGAGGTGATGCTGACAAGTGAAACGCCAAGCAGACAATGATAATACTAATGACAATCCTGATAGTAATAACAATATAAAAACTAATGATTGTACATGTTGATAGAGCCTGGATTGAGGACTTGCATACCTACGGGTTGTGGATATTTTTGGATCCATTATACCTTGCAAATTAGAGATTTTAGACGCGCTGATTTCATAGGTGTACAAATAAATATGCAGTTGACAGTGCTTGACAATTTCATTCACTACATAGTGCTCCAAGTAATAACAGCTTCTGTCAGTCTGTTGTACACCTCAAACTATAGTGCGTCCAAAGAAAGAATCGTGAATCTTTTCCATTTACAAATTGCATTTATGCTGGGTGTATGGAGCTTTCCAATAAAATTCTTCCAGAAATAAGCAATCTAATTATCGTTTACATACTCCTTGGCGTGACTCTCCATGTGGTTGATCTGAAGTTACTGATCCTCTCAGTCCATGGAGTTGCCAATTTATGCCACACAACAATACAAAGCATCCCACTCACCCAGAGAAATGTCAGCTCTTTAACCACCAAGAAAGTGAAGTATGATCCCTCGTACTTTATGAATAATTAATAGTCTACAAACACAATTAGTTCAAACACAGAAATGGTAAACATCAACCAATCACAACATGACTCCAGTTACATAATATGGATTTTCTTTATATGTTAATGTCTTATCCTCAGCTCCCAGGCACCATGAATGGCCTTGCAATTTCAATACTCCTTCCACTCCTGCTGTTTCCCACACTGACCTGAAAAGTCCAAGAAACTCATGTAAACGTTTTACCCTGTTCCAGACGATATTTACCTCATCTGATGCCTAAATCCTTCACACGTGCAAACAACATTTGCTATCTTCACCGTCTCCCCATTTCCCACCAGAAAGATCTACCTCTAGGCTTGAATATCCATAAAGATAATACAAACGAAGAGTAAACAAGCATGGAAATGAGCATCTGAGTTGGTAAGTTCCATTTGCACTAGGCTTTCCTGATGTCGAGCATCTTGATACCCAATACATCTGTCAACTAACACATCCCTGATTTGAGACAACCCTTCCTTCATTGCCTCAAGCTTCTTTGAATGGACAAGCAATTCTTCGTATTATAAACATCTAATGAGGTCATCAAACATCTGAAGGACATCTTCCCACTTTCTTGAGGTGGATGAGTCAGCCTTCACAGCCGGTGAAACGCGCATCCATGCAGAGGAGTTGGGATGAAAGGAACTTGAAGTTCCATTTAAGAACTCTAGGCAAACAGAAAAAATATGCCCACCCATCTTAGTGGTATGTCTTGGGAATTGGCCATTCATATAGTCCAACTCATATTTCAAGCCATTTAGTATCTCCTCAAGCGTAGGGGTCCATATCTGATGCTGTGTCACCAGCAGATACATGTGACGCACCAATTTCCTTTTCTGAGTGGTAGCGTTAATGATGTGTCCCCTATCTCAGACAGGAAATTTATGACCATAGCTCTCTTTCACTTACTTTACTGAAACAAACATGGGATGTTGACTTTGCATCTGCAGAAGATGCTGGAATACATCTCTTCAGTGTCAGCTGGGTCAACGGACACCAATAAGAGCTCTAGCAACCGATCTATCTTTAACATGAACCATCTTGAGTCTGTCCATGAACTGAATCCGCATCCTTTAAGCAGTCGGTCAATTTTTTAATTTCCTGAAACGCCTTTTTCATACCATCTAGCAGGCAAAGTCACCCCACAAGCTTCACCGAAACTATGATAAAACATCACATTCCAAGGCACGAATCCATACGTTCGTCGAGATGCTTTCCCCAGGAGAGGCTGTTCCACACATTCTTGTGAGCCATTATTAGCAAGCTCTAACAACTCCTATTGATCCTTGGATTTTTCACCAGCTTGATTCTCAATCTAATCTTCAAGAAACTCCACACGAAACACAGACTTGATCGGTGCGTTCATCCATACTATTACTTCACTCAGAGAAACGATCGAACGAGGGGGTGTGGCTGTGGCCACGCTCTACAAACATCTAATTTTTTTCCATGATCACATTTATTTGTGGAATGGCAGTGTATACGATCTTGTCGCGACCTTGCAAGTTTCAGAAACTTGGCGACAATAGAATTAGAAAATCACAATCGCTAACATTAATGAGAAGAATGGGGAAATCGATGACATACCTC
This sequence comes from Eucalyptus marginata, assembly GCA_014182565.1. Taxonomy (NCBI): domain Eukaryota; kingdom Viridiplantae; phylum Streptophyta; class Magnoliopsida; order Myrtales; family Myrtaceae; genus Eucalyptus; species Eucalyptus marginata. The sequence continues at coordinate 17,026,565 of CM024587.1, read as the reverse complement.
TGTTAGAGCAAAAGAAGAGGCACCCCTCTCGATCCTGGTTCTTCACAAGAAATCAGGAATCTTTCGAGCACATCAAATTGCAATTTGACAGTCGGTGATTGACAAATGACAAAGAGTAGTTGGGGGCGAGAATTTGTGCATGGACTTTGTTGGGCTTGAGTTTGCCCAAAATTGCAGGCGCTTGATTCAGAATGAAGTAGCCATTCTAGAGCTTGCAAATGCGTGGTTTAAACCAGCGACGAGGCGTAATCGTGGATGGATAATGTGAACAGGAAGGAATTCATTTTTTTTTTTTTAAAGAATTGAGTGATTATTCAATCGAGTGGACGGGTGAATTGAGCAGTAACCAGGACTTCGATGTCTGGTCCAGGCCGATTCCAAGGTGAAATCGGGAATCGGATCAACCGGTCCTGGAATCAGAACCGAGAAAACCAACCGGTTCGATTTGGAACCGGTAAATTTGCTGTTTTAGGTCAAAAATATATATCAATTCATATGTAGTTGGCAGGAGTTGCAGCAGCCAAACGCAGGCGAAAAACACAAAAGCTCCGGGATGGTAGAATGGAGATATGATTGGAAAAAAAGAAGAACGAGTGGGATTGAACTTGCGTTTCGGTTTTTTCAAGCTTTGCTCTTTTCTCTCTCCTTTATTTATTCTTTTTTGGTGGTGCATAACCAGTGGGATTGAACTTGCAGCTCCCATTTCACGTCTACGTCGATTATATATAATCAATTGGTACGGTTGGTCCAGTTCCCACCTTAGAACCAAGAACTAGATCGACCAGCCACTGGTTCCAAGAATGGGGAACTAAGAACCGCCCAAAACCAACCAGTCCAGTTTGGTTCGGACGATTCTCTATTCGAGAGGTTTCCGATGCACACCCCTAACAGTAACTTGATGAAAGAGAGGAGAGGGAGTATTTTTAATTTTGATGGAAGGGTAATTTTTAAATATTAAAAGTGAGACTAATGATAAATCTAACTTAAATATATGGAATATTGTAGGGAGAAATACACTAGAAGTGCCAAAATTTGTGTATAATACTCACTTTAGTGCCAAATTTTTTTTTTTTCCAAATCATTTAGGTCACTTTTTAAAAAAAAATGATCACAACTCCAATTTAGTTGCCGGAAATCTGATGTGGTCATATTTTATTAATTTCTCAGCTTTACGTGGCTCACTGGCGTGCCTAGTCAGCATATAACCCCTAAACGGCGTCATCTAGAAGTCATAAATAGTGATCATTTGAGTGCCAAATTAGGATTAAAGTGATCACTTCAGTGTCAGTTATTATTGAAAAGCGATCACTTCAATGCCAAGCACGCTACACGGAAATGCCGCATGATTGGATTTTTAAATAATATGCCATGTCATATAAAATTTTTAATACCACATTATTTTTGGTTTGAATTCACACCATTGGCACTTAAATGATCCTTTTTTTTTCCCCTCCAATTTGGCACTTGAAACTTTTGGCACTAAAGTAAACACTTTATATAACTTTTGGCACTTCTAATATTATTTTGCCAATATTGTACCTCGTCCCGACGGTTGTCATGGGGCAACAATATGACACAAAATGTCATTGACAATATAAATTATGCAAGACATGTGATTGACTAATTACATTACGTTAGCCACATAATCCATAGATCAAACACCTTGCTATGATAAGACTCTAGGTATATATTATCAAAAACCCTAAATTGGTATCCCTTTGACATATAGGCCCTTAATTACTTTTTCATTCATAATGGGCCCGTTTGGTTCAGCTTTGGGGAAATGCCCTTGGGAAAATGCAAATATCTTTTAGATAAAAGTGTTTTCCGAAATGCTAGACTATTTGGTAAACTATAACTGAAAAGTGCTTTAGGGAAATGCAAGACTGTTTGGTAAATATATATTTGAAAAACCCTTTAGTGTGACCAAATTAAGTATTTTAGTTTTAGTATTTTTAAAATTGCAAAAAATAAAACATTTTCATGTTAAGAGTAATGTAAAAGATATATATTAGTAAATTCATTTAAAAAAATATATTAAAAGAATTTGATTATAAATTAGATGCAAAGCTCAAAAAATTAAGTTTTTAGTTTTAGTATTTTTAAAATTGCAAAAAATAAACAATGACTATATAACCTTTTACATTTTCATGTTGAGAGTAATGTAAAAGATATATATTAGTAAATTTATTTAAAAATTGTATTAAAAGAATTTGATTATAGATTAGATGCAAAGCTCAAAAAATTAAGTTTTTTAGTTTTAGTATTTTTAAAAGTACAAAAAATAAACAATGACTATATAACCTTTTACATTTTCATGTTGAGAGTGATGTAAAAGATATATATTAGTAAATTTATTTAAAAATTATATTAAAAGAATTTGATTATAGATTAGATGCAAAACTCAACTTTTGGCCTAGGGTTCTTTTAGGTTTGATTTCAATTTTGAATAATTTTTTTTAATTATTGTAGTATTAATCATCTTTGTTAATTAATGATTATTCTAGTGTATTGATAAAAAGTTGGGCTATTGATTGTCAAAAGATAAAAATGACAAAAAAAAAAAAAAGGTGAACCCAACATTTGCAAAGGGTTTTTATTATTTTTTTAAAAAAATAAAAATAAAATCCGATGAAACTCTGTCGCCGATCAATGGCGGTTGGGGTGTGGGGAAGATGATCGATTTTAAAAAAAATAAAAAAAAAGAAGTCAACGGATGAACAGTAGAGGTGGACTTGCATTTCCAAAATGCTGAAAGCCCAAAGCAAGTCCCCACTTGCTTTGGGCTTTCAAGCATTTCAAATGCCGCATTTGGCCAAGGACACCTCCAAATCTTGAACCAAACACGTAAATTTTTTCCCAAGGGGCTTTAATTCTAAAAGCCCATTGGGAATCTTGCCAACCAAACTGGGCCAATGTTGTGCTTGTACTTTTCTCATTCTTATGGAAACCTCTCTTTGATACACCAATTCATTTAAGCCAGACTGTCTAGTGGCTTTGCAGACACATTCTGGTTTATAATCACATAGATCTACATTTGTACAGACACAAAGGAAGGAGAAGAGTGCCGTAGTATGCACCCACTTAGAACCAATCTAGGCCAAGGATATAAGATGTTCATATTCACAGACCCTGTCTGTTGCTTATTTGCATGTGTTTTAAGATGAGAAAAATGCACATCCATCCATCACAAAGATTTCATTTTGGGACTCAAAACTATGAGATAACTGCAGCAATCGACCAGTCATTTTAAATGTTCTCTTCGAATTTCTTCATCCATGCTGATAAATTTCAATAAATGTTAATCAATGTTAAAAAAAAAAAACTCTTGCTAATTAAAATAATCGATGACTTCTGTTTATGGTAACTTGTTCGTAAATTATCACCCTTTTTATGAAATTAACAACTATTTTGATAGTTTGTCAATTGGCAATTTTTTATGTATTAACTTACCAACTTTTATTTGCATAATTTACCATCATTTCAAACTTATCAACTCTTATATGAAATTGCAAATCTAAGTTAAAGCAATTTACCAACTTTTGTCATATTAAATTACCAACTAGTTTTGGGATACAAAATTTCATTTAAGTTACTTATAGTTTAATTGTTTTTTCTCAAAATTTCAACTTTTTTACTAAGTTCACAATTTTTATTAGGCTTGATTAGTAACCCTTTTCACTTAACAGCTCCTTTTGAGATTCCCAATCTAAATTAGCATGACTCATCACTAAATTTTCTCCTATTAAATTACCACATATCTTGACCCAAAAAAAAAAAAAAAATACCACATAGTATTAAGTTAACAACTCTCATTTAAATTTATTGCCAACATTTATTTATTAAACTTCCCAACTTTTAATATCGTTTGCAACAATTTATTTGCATTTCTTAGCAACACCAAACAGCAAATTACTAGACAAGGTTGATTTTCACCTTACTCCATCGAGAGGCAGGTCTCTGCCAATTCTCTTTTTGGGGTGCACTTGCAAAAAAGTATCTATTTGTTGATTGCTCTGCATATCCATGTACCGCGAGTCACCTTGAGGCTACTCAGGTGAAAACATGAACTATGGAGGTATCTATTTCTATTGCCGAGAACTCCAAAACTCCATGTAATTGTGAGCAATAACACTCGATTTTCATCGGCCTTCCCCTACATGCAAATACATACATTAAGTGCACAAGGCAATGGCACAATCTGTACAGGGCTAAGGCAAGAATAAACATTTATACCCCATTCATCAGTTGACACTATATTGGGTAAACCAATCATGCTCAAAATCAAGATTTTGTACATCTGATAGAAAAATGTAAAGAAAAGTTGCAGCCACATCAAGCATATTTGGCAAACTTTGTAATCAATGTATTACTAAGACAGCCTTAACGAGGAGAATAAAACATCTTTGCTGCGATAAGACTTTGGGTAAATATTATAAAAAACCCCAAATTATGCAAGACATGTGATTGACCGATTACACCACATCAGCTGTGTAATCTATCGATCAAAGACTTTGCTGCGATAAGAGTTTGGGTAAATATTATCAAAAACCCCAAATAGATATCCCTTCACCACATTTACCCCTAATTACATTTTCACTCATAATGCTGTGCTTGTACTTTTCTCATCCTTATGAAAGCCTCTATTTGATACACCCATTCATTTAATTCAGACTGTGGAATGACTTTACAGACACAATCTGGTTTATAATCTCATGGATCTAAACTAATGCAGACACAGAGGAAGGATAAGAGTACTGTCGTATGCAGCCACTTAGAACCAATCCAGGCCTAGGATACAAGATGTTGATATTCCCAGACCTGTATGTTGCTTATTTGCATGTGTTTCATGATGAGAAAAATGCACATCCATCCATCCCAAAGATTTCATTTTGGGACTTAAAACCATGAGATAAGACGCAATTGTATATGAGCAATCGACAGTCATTAGCCAACAGAATTTAAATTTTTGAATTTCTTTATCCATGCTGATAAATTTCAATAGATGTTAGTCAATGTTAAAAAAACTGTTAATAAATAAAATGATCGGTGACTTTTGTTTATGGTAACTTGTTCATAAATTACCATTCTTTTTATGAAATTAACGACTTTTTGACAGTTCGTAAATTGGCAATTTTTTACTTACTAACTTACCAACTTTTATTTGCATAATTTACCATCATTACGAACTTATCAACTCTTATATGAAATTACAAATCTAAATTAAAATAATTTACCAAATTTTGTCATATTAAATTGAGTTACAAAATTTCATTTGAGTTACATATAGTTTAATTGTTTTTCTCAATTTTACAACTTTTTTACGAACATACCAATTTTCATTAGGCTTGATTAGTAACCTTTTTCACTTAACAGCTCCATTTTGACATTCCCAGTCTAAATTAGTATGACTCATCACTAACTATTAAATTACCACATAGTTCAACCAAAAAAAAATTACCCGATAGTAATTATTTAAACAACTCTCATTTGAATTTATTGCCAACATTTATTTATTTACTAAACTTCCCAACTTTTAATATCGTTTGCAAAAATTTATTTGCATTTCTTAGCAACACCAACGAGCAAATTACTAGTCGAGGTTGATTTTCACCTTACTCCAACGAGAGGCAAGTCTCAGCCAATTCTCTTATTGGGTTGCACACGTAAAACTATAACAGCCTGAATTTTCAGAATTTGTTTTCGATTAAATAAATCGGGCCTTTTGTCGACGCGCCAATAGTGCTATTCTCTGAGTTGGCCACTCACGAGATAACTGGTCTATCTGGGGAAACAATTATGGAATCTAAATGCAATGGATTTGAGAATTGAACAGGAATCGACTGCTCAACCGTGTCGGTCTACAAGGGTCATTGCAGCACTGTTAGAATCGATCAAAGATCAGAGATAAGTCGATTTGGCTAAGATATGTGATCAGAATGTGGGTGATTCCACTTGATTTCAAAATTCTCACCGATCGGCACTAAATTGATTTTCTGACGTTTTGGGTACCCTGTGTCCGTATTTGAAACCTCGAGATTTTCACGACAACCGAGAGTCGCCAATGTGTCGAAGATGCACTATGTGACTCGAGATAAATCGATCACAGTCAATTGTACCAAAATTCCTAAAAACTACCAGTAGACTAGGTCACGCTAAAAGCGCATCGGATTGAAATTAACCATGAATTTGAAGCCGATTTTAGAAATTGAAAGTTCCGTGGTGTTACGATCTATTTTAGGACCGTCGACTCATCCTCCGAATAATTTTCGGAGATTCCGAGATTTTTACGGAAAATCGAATCGGACGCCGCGGAAAATTAGCGGAAATTCGTACAAGCCGAATTGAAGAGATTTTCAACTTGCAAGCCGAGCTATATGGTATTGGGGACTTATAGAAAATTATTTGAGATTTTTCTACCGTGAAATTGTACCTCAATTTGGGAAATTGAGTGAGGAAATTGAAAACAAAAAAAAAAAAAAATGAAAATTCGGAGCTTGGGAAGAGGTGGGATTTTTGGATACCAAAAGTGAATTATTTGTTGATTAAATAGCAAATAATAAACATGGGGGACAAAGGGATAAACATGAAGAATTTTTGGACCATAATCATGATGAATATCAGATATTTTGGCCTTGGCTAATTAAGCTTGGTTTTCTCTCTCCTCCTCCTCCCTTCGTGCGACAACCTGGTCTTCCGCTTCACTTTCATTTTCATTTTTGAGCTTCTTCATTTCGGTCTCCCTCTCTGCACGGCATTCCCCCACCAAAATTTATTTTGGTCGCATATCCTTCAGCCCATGCCATCATCATCATCTTTCATCATCAATATCACCATCCACCGAGTTCTCTCTTGCCACCACTTCCACCGCTCCACTTCATCGAATTCCCCATTTAACCGACCCACTGAAGTTGCTTCTCGTCCTCGCCGGTCAACGCATGCCTCCAGCAAACCCAACTCCTTCGGTCAACACACCTCAACGTTGAAGACCCCTCCATCCACGCGACCAACGTCCGAGCCTCCATCTCCCAAGTTCGGTCAACCTTGTTCTTCTTCTTAGGCGCCTTGTTGACCGCAAGCCAGCGAAGCCGCACGCCCCGACGCCAGCTACACCATCTTCGGTCCACCTCTGCCGAATTGCCAGCGCCTGCTTCCATCTCCGCGTGGCTTCATCGTGCAGCCCATCTCCATTTCCAGCGAAGCCTGACGTTAAGCCCAGCAAAACTTCGGCCCAGCATATTTTCATTGGCCCAGCAAAGCGTTTTCTTCAGCCCATGAAAGCCCAGCCAATTTCAGTCTTGAAGTAAGCCCAAGAAAGCAGCCCGTCTTGAAGCCCTGCAGTAGTTCGGCCCAACTTGCAGCAGCCCATTTTCAGCCCATCTTGGGCCTGCAAAGCCCGTGACCAGCAGCCCCGAAGAAGCCCATGACCGAAACTCAGCCTTACTGAGTTGTGTTGGGTCGGTCCTAGGCCCGTTCCAAGTTTCTTCGACGCCGCCGCAATTTAAGTTTCAGCCGTCGTCGCGGTGATCCGGTCTTCATTTTGCGCCGGTGAGTTTATCCTTAGGCATTGATGCTAAGGGGTGTTTAGATTTATTTAATTAGGAATTAGGTGGTTAGTTAGATTAAATTAATGATTTAATTATTTAATTGAGCATGTTAGGTGGTTAGCATGGTTTAGCTAAGGCCTAATTAAATTGTGATATTTATCTAGAAGGGTTCAGGAATTTTTCCGAGTCCGTATTGGTATTTAATTTAATAATTTTGGCCTAGGTTAGTATTTTTAGAAAGTATATTGAATTAATTAATTAATTTTCGAAATTAATTATTTATTAATTATTTTTCCGGAAATTAGGCCGGGATAGTCGGTGACCGGAATTTCGTGCTGATTGCGATGGTGTGGTTAATTTTTGAAGTAATGATTGGATTTTTGATATTTAATTCCAAAAATTGTGGATTTCCAATATTTATTCAGAAAATCCCGGGTGTCAGATTTTAATACCAAAAATGGTTTTATATACTATATAAAATAGTGGGATTTTAAAAAGGAAGAATGTCAATTTTTCTGGGTCGAGTTGACCGTGTACCCACACACAACTATTTTCATGCATATTTTTAATATGAAGAAAAAGGTCAGGTTCACCATTTTAATTAAAGCATTTGAGTGCAATGCACAAAGGCTCTGGAGCCATATTTAAGTGATTGTGTGATGATTAAGAGAAATCGTCCCGGGTGTTGAGTGGACGTTATCCCTATATGGGATACCCCTTGACAAAGAGAAGCCGGTTGCAGTAGATTCTGGACCCTATGCTCCTTCGGGAAAGTCGTTGACGTAGTGACATGTTGTGCTCAATGGGGTGAGACGATGCCTAGTAATGCCAGAAGACCGCCGAGCAGAGAGTAGGCCGTACTATATGCCGAGATCAAATTTAGGAACGCATGATGAACTGAGTATTGTGTTCCAGTTAATTGAGCTTGAGTGATGCTTTGATTTATGATATGAACTGTGCTGACCTGCAGGGTGGGACTGAGACGAGGTAAGTCTCCTTGATTGTGTGATTGCGTGCTTAAGACGCTTCTTAGCGTCTTTCCCTCCTAGTCGAAGTTTAGAATATGGACTTGCTGAGACATTGTCTCATTGGTTATTGTATAACCACTTTCAGGGTCATCGAGTGGAGGACCTGGAGCAGAGAGGAGGTGATCTGAAGTATAGGTCGGATAGGACTGCTTCTTTTGAAGAACAGTCTTTTGTAGTCTTTTGACCATAGACTCTTGTACGTGACTCAGCATATGTTTATAAAGGCATGTTTGTTTGTGAAATTGTTATTCCGCTTTTCTATCCCGAGATGGTTACTGTCAGGGGATTTATAATCCGCTTCCCCATGTGAAATAAAATGAAAGGGTCGGCGACTTATCTTGGGAAGTCGCAAAATATTATCGACCAGAGAGGAATGGGCACGCGCTTGGGGTTCGGGGTGTGACAAAAACAATATCTCTTGGTCGATTGTACTGCACACACTCAGCCAATTCTCTTATTGGGTTGCACACATAAAACAGTATCTATTGGTCGATTGTACTACACATATATATATATACCACAAGTCACCTTGAGGCTACTCAGGTTTTTTTTTTTTTTTTTATCTGAAATAAAACTTTCATTTAAGATAAGTTAAAAGTACAACCGGAAAGAGAAGCATCAACAAGGAGAAGGTCAAGTAAAGCTAGAGGGGGAGAAAAGCTTTCGTGGGCCGAAAACGAGGTATGGGCTTTCGCGGCCCAATCAGCAGGTAGGTTTGCCATCCGGTAGCAGTGTTGCAGCTTCAGGTTGGGGAAAGCAGCGAGCAGAGCAGCTGCTTCGTTGATCAGAGCTCGCAGATCCCATGGAGGCGCACGATGTCCGCAAATGACTTCAACCAGAGGCAAGCAGTCAGTTTCCATCTCAAGCGGAGTGTCATGGAGACGTCGATCCAGCAGATGTTGCAAGGCTGATATCAGGGCTTGGATTTCTACTTCGAAAGCCGAGTAAGCCTGGATGCGTTTGGAATGAATGTCAGTAAGGCGTCCATGGTCGTCTCTGTAGATACTGGCTACACTTCCTTCAGCACTGCCTGGTTGATAGCTCGCATCAATGTTACATTTGAGGGTTCCTTTTGCAGGGGGGCGCCAGAGATGAGATCGGTCAGTGGAGGCGAGGGGAGATCTGAAGTGCGAGGGGGCCGAATGGAGCTGATACATGCTGAGATGAGCCGTAGCCGTCTGCACAATCAAGGATGGATCCGGAGGCTGATTGCGAAAAAGGAAGTTGTTCCGCGCGCGCCAGATCTGCCAGAGGATATTAGCCACAAGGGGAAGGGACGGTGAAGGCTGAGGAGCATTCGCCCGTGCGAGGATCCAGGTAGCAAAACTATCATTTGTTAGTGTGGTTGGGTAGAGGTTGATTTGATGGTCTGTCCAGATTTGATAAGTCCAACTGCAATGTAAGAATATATGCTCTGTGGTTTCTGGAACATGTTGTTGACAAAGATAACATCTAGAATCTGTAAGAATATGCCTATGGAAGAGATTTGCTCGGGATGCCAAGGCATTATGGCAAGCAGACCATGGGAAGATTTTAATTTTTGGTTCTGTGTGCATTCGCCATATACTTGTCCATAAAGCTGAAGAATATGGAGTCCAGGGATACGGATTACCGTTCGGTATAGTGGCTTCGAGTTGTCTAATAGATAGGTAATTGCTGCGCACCGAGTGGGTACCATCTGCCTTAGCCGACCAGATGAGTCGATCTTCTGTTAAGTGAGGGCTGAGTGGTATTTTAAGTATCTCTGCAATGATTTGATTGTCAAAGAACTGTTGAAGTATAGACAGATTCCAATTATGGTGGATGGGGTCAATAAGATTCGCCACCATAAGAGGTTCTTCCTTAGCTCTAGGTCCATATAGAATACCCATCGGTAACCATGGATCAGCACGGATTCTAATCTTTGTACCATTCCCAACAGACCATCTTAGATTAGGTTGGATTGCTTCTCGTCCCAAAAGCATGCTTTGCCAGCCCCAGGATGGCCTCGTACCTCTATTAGCTGTAAAGAAATCTGTCGAGTGATAATATAAACCCTTAAAAAGTGTACTCCATAAGGATTGAGGTTGCTGCAATAATCGCCATGCCTGTTTAGCAAGCATTGCTCTATTAAAGGCAATTAGATCTCTAAAGCCCATACCTCCTTGCTGTTTGGGGGCTTTCATAAGGTTCCATTGCAGCCAATGTATACCAACTCTATTTTGATCATTTTTCCACCAAAAGCGAGCAATTCGCTGTTCAATAGATTTGCAAAGAGAAAGCGGCAATTTAAAAATAGACATGGCATAGTGTGGAAGAGCTTGGACTACGGATTTGATGAGAGTTTCCTTACCCCCTTTTGATATAAATTTTTCCTTCCAGCCCTCTAGTTTGGAATGAACACGAGCCAATATCCAGGAGAACATTTCCTTCTTTGATCGGCCCCATTCAGACAGTAAACCCAGATATTTTCCATATCGTTGCATAATAGGAATCCTCAGTTCTTGAGACATATTATCCTGAAGAGTGAGAGGGCAGTGTTTGCTGAAAATTAAGCCGGATTTGTTGCGGTTTACAAGCTGTCCAGTTGCCGAGCAATATAGGTTGAGAATGTTGGCCAAGTTCTGGCTTTCAGATATGGTACCATTAAGGAAAAAGATCGCATCATCAGCAAAAAGGAGATGAGAGAGGGTAGGGCACCAGCGATTCAAACGAATACCCCTTAGATGGCCAATACTCACAGCTTGTGTAAGGAGAGTCGAGAGGATATTCATCATCAGAATAAAAATGTATGGAGATAGTGGATCGCCCTGCCGGAGACCCCTGGATGGGTAGAAGTAAGGTAAGGCTTCCCCATTGAATTTCACACTGAAAGCCACTGTAGTAATACATTGCATAATCCAGCTCACCCATTTAGAATGAAAACCCAATTTCAGGAGATAATCTTTGAGAAAATCCCATTCTACTCGATCATATGCCTTGGTCATGTCTATTTTTAAAATTGCATTGAATCGACTTGTCGGCTTTCGGGTTCTGAAATGATGAAGAACCTCTTGAACAATGAGGATATTGTCTTGGATCTGTCTTCCTTGCACAAAAGCTGATTGTTCTTGGGAAATTAGAGTAGGCAAACATGGCTTGAGACGATTTGCAAGTACCTTTGAAATGACCTTGTATGCAAAGTTACAGAGGCTAATGGGACGGAATTGGTCAAGCTTTTCAGGTTGAGGAACTTTTGGGATCAGTGTGATAAGTGTATTATTCAAACCTGTAGGTAATACTCCCGATGTGAGGAAATTCTGAACTAAGAGAAACAAATCAGCGTTGACAATGTCCCAGTTTTTCTGATAGAATAACCCATTCAAACCATCAGGACCTGGGGCTTTTGTCGTCCCCAGTTGAAAAGTAGCTTGCCTGACCTCGTCCATAGTAAGTGGGGCAATGAGTTGATCATTCATCTCATTAGTAACCATCTGGGGACAGTGAGTTAGGAGAGGTTCATAGTGCCGATAGCCATCTGATGTGTATAAAAGAGAAAAGAAAGTAGTGGCCATATCTTGGAGAGTAGGGATATCACGAACCCATTGCTGCTCCTCAGTTTGCAGCATTGTGATTTGATTGCGTCGCCGTCATTGAATCGTAGTAGCATGGAAAAACCTTGAATTCTTATCACCCCCTTTCAGCCATTGAATTCTGGAACGTGACGCCCAATACTGTTCTTCCTGCGCCCAAATTCAAGAGATTTCCGCTTTAAGTTGAGAGGCCTCGACCCGGTCATAATGAAGATGTGGCTGATTAGTCAGATTCTGTAACTTTTGTTGAAGCTGGGTTACCTTTGTGCGGCGATTAGAGAATTTCCTCCAACTCCATGCCTTTAAGTCCCTGGTCACCCTGTCCACTTTAGCGAGAAAAGTAGGATATTGTTCATCTTCGAGATTCCAAGCATGTGAAATGATTTCCTGGCATTCCTCATCCTCGAGCCAATAACTTTCAAAGAGAAAAGGTTTCTTGGTGCGGTGATAGTTAACCGACGTGTAAATAAGGAGAGGGCTGTGGTCAGACCCTACAACTGGAAGTGCATACACTCCTGCCCCGGGAAATAAAAGCCGCCATTCCATAGTACAGAGCACCCTATCTAATTTTTCTTTCACGAGCTCCTCACCCTCTCGATTATTCGTCCATGTGTATTTACAACCATGGCTGTCCAGTTCAGTAAATTCACAATCATTCATAAAGGCTCTAAAAGAAAGCATTTGAGATTGATGAGCGGGACATTTACCTATTTTCTCCCAGGGATAAGGGATCTCATTAAAGTCGCCCACACAGATCCATGGGTGGTTGTTGCAAGCTTGTAGTTGTCTGAGCTCGTCCCACAAAAGCTGACGTTGTTGATAATTGGTAGGGGCGTGAATAAAAGTAATACTAGTAGGTCGACTTCGTTGTCCCTGAGAAACACTGGTATGAACCAAATTGGGAGTAGAAGAGAGTACCTGAAACTTAATCGGCTCATTCTAGAATAGTGCTAAACCCCCAGCAAAACCAACTGGATTAATAATATAAGCACGTTGAAACTTGAACCTATGCTGTATTTGTTGAAGCTTCACTTCAGGTTGTTTGGTTTCCATAAGAAAAACGGCGTCGGGCTTATCTTTGGCCAGAATGGCCTTAAGAGCCTGAACTCAGGTTGAAACATGAAATATGGAGGTATCGATTTCTATTGGCAAGAACTCCAAAACTTCATGTAATTGTGAGCAAAAACACTCGATTTTCATCGGCCTTCCCTGGACGTGCAAATACATACATTAAGTGCACAAGGCAATGGCACGATCTGTACATGGCTAAGACAAGAATAAACATTTATGAAAGTAATGAAATGCGCTATTCATTAGTTGACAATATAATTGTTAAACCAATCATGCTCAAAATGAAGATTTTATACTTCTGATAGAAAAATATAAAGAAAAGTTGCAGCCACATCAAGCATATTTGGCAAACTTCGTAATCAATGTATTACTAAGACAGCCTTAATGAGGAGAATAAAACATCTTCGCCAAAAAGGCAACTACTGCGCTAATCTTCGTAAAGAAAATTAAACTGTCCGTAAATTTACTGAGATTAGTCTTATGAAGATCTCCGACCTTGACCAAAATTAAGAATCCTTATCCATCCATAAATACCACCGAATCAGCAGATTTACTACTAACTATGGATATCATATGGCTATTTGAATAGCCGCTGGAAAGAAGACTTGCTTGGTCCAAAATGATACTATCTCGATGCTTTCCTTCTCCTCCTCCTCCTACTCCATCTCCTCAATTGAAAATTACATGTCAATCTATCCGATCTTACCTGCATCAGTCCTCCAAAAGCATGAAAAAGGATGACTACGTTTGCTATCACTGTTTTCCCTTGAGCCTGTGATTGTATGCCACCTTTGCTTTTATCCCCTTCATCGCAACATCGGTCACGTTCTCCTTCTTGACGTCAATTTCTTTTCCATTAATTGTTTTCCCATTTTCCGCGAGTTCTTTTTCCTTTGACTTTCCAGTATCAACAAACAAGTGCTCCTTGATGTATAAGCAGGGCCTTGCATCTCTCCTCCCTGAACTTGCATTACCACTTGAAGAAGCTCCAAAGGTGTGAGTGCAAGATCAATCTCCTAGCCTCCAATAGGAGCATCTGTAAATTCCTAACCGATAAGCAAGTGAGCGGGACCAGATGAGGGAATCAAAACATTTCCCCTCTTGGAATTGTCCATAATTTATTTGGATCCGGATGCTTTTGAAACACAGTCCTGAAGCCACAAATATGAGTGTAGCAATGGCTACACCACGTTCCTCAATGCAATCTTCAATCACGTAGCTCATTCCAATCGAGAGACCAATTCCTATGCAGAGCCCAAACATATCCTTTTAGGGGATAAATCTGAACTAAGCCCCTTGTTCCTTGTTGCGTTTTAGTGCCCAGATTTAAATTGGGATTAGATAAGATAAAATCCTCCGGATCATAAAAAATTCCATCATATGTTTGGTGCAACCTAAGATAGGATTAAAAATCTCTAAAATACTCTGTTTTGTCAAGCACACCAAAGGGATCGTGATTCTTCATCAGAGTCTCAGGTTTGAACAAAAAGTTCTCTCTCTAACACACTTGCTCGAACTCAATCAAATCGCGGTTACTCTTTTCTTTGCTCGAATTTACCCTTCATTCAACAGTTTGAGATACTAGGAAATGTGCAACAATGGGCAAAAACGAAGGACATGTGCTCTACGAGATTCATTGTCATACATCAGGGCCTTGGTTTTCTATTATCCTCCTAAACAGGTCCAATCCAATTCTTTTAACTCCATTTCTCATAAATTCAACGCCTTTTCAGTTTCTGATCTTCTTCTCCGTTTGCTTCTGAATTCAGGTGAATGAGGCTTCGAGTGGAAACTTCCTCTCCTTAATTTCAGGTACGTCTTCGTTTTCATATAAAAGTCTCATTTGAACCTTTTTTAAGCTGTTGTGAGAGTGAGTGAGTGATGGCCATCCTTGATTTTTTTAATGCATCGCTATGCTTCTCGAGTTATAGCTTGGCTCTGTTGAGATTTTGCAAGGGTCAATTAATGTTCCTGTTTTATGTGTCATGAAGGTGTGAGTTGACTTCAATAGAAATAAAGCACAGAGCAACAACAATAAGAGCAACGAAGCATGGACTAGATCGACTTTAGATTCCTTTTCACCTTTGGTTGTTGGAATGCGATTGGCAATGGTCAGAGGCAACAACGATTGCACGGTGATTGGAAGTGACAACAATCAGCTGTCGTGGTGGTGGTCGTCACTCGGTGGCCGACGGCAATATCCACATGCTCCATCGCTCCATCTTTGGAAGATGACATGGTTTGCTTGTTCATCTTGTTTTGATACGTTTTTTTTTTTTTTTTTTTTTGCTTTTTTATTCAATGATGGCTTATCGCACCCTGTTTTCCTGATTTTTTATCCAGCATTTTACCCAAATATTTTTGGGTCAAGAGGATGTTGCTAAACACTAAATATCTAGAATTAAATCTAGACCATCAAAGATTTCCCTATCCGCATATACCCACAGGTTTTGGCAAAGCCAGATCCAACCCAACGCAGAGAGCGCGGTTCTTGGTTACTTTTAGATGAAGCCAACTTATGCGCAACTTGAATGGTTTCAATGTTATGACATTCTGGATCAAAGCATAGGAACATGGCATCCCATCATCATCATCATAAGTAGCCCAGACTTGATTATTACCAATTGAAAACTCTGTCCAATCATTGTCAAAACAAAACAAAAAATGAAAATATGGGTCTGCAATGAGTGTTTGCTTTGGGACTACTTTCTCCACTTCAGATTCAACATTAGAAATGGCATGGGAAAAATTTTTGATCCGACTTTTGTCTTTTCTGTCCATGGGCTTCCTATGCTTAGCTGCAGCAGAATTTGGACCATTTGTAGGAGCTTTCTGCTCCACGTTGTACTCTTCCTTGCTGTTTCCTTATGAAGAATTTACTCCATCTGCAAGTTCATTCTCACTACTCCAATCATCAAGCTTCTTAAGAATTTCCTTCTTTGCTATATGTATTAACATATTTGGTGTTAACATATGATGCAGGTGGGGGGACACTTCCCTCAGTTGACGCGATCAAGGATTGCAGTGAGGATTGTGGTGTTATTGTTGTTCTACTCATCAAAGTTCGTGGCTTCAAGACTGTGTCTCATAGGCATCTGAATCCAAGTAAAGTATGGATGATTCCAAGAGAGAAACGTTTGGTTCTCTCATCTGGGCCCCACTCACTTACTTACAGGTCAAGAAGGTGCAAATGCTCCTATTGGATGCTGAAAGCATAATCCTGCATCCACACCTTTGCAGCTTCTTCAAGTGGTGACACAAGTTGAGGGAGGAGAAACTTGTTCTCGGGGCATTGCTGATACAATTAACGAGCACTTGTTTGCCGGTACTGGAAAGTCGAATGAAAAAGAACTCCCAGAAAATGGCAAAACAATTGATGGAAAAGAAATGGAAGTCAAGATGGACAGCATGATCGATGTTGCGATAAAGGGGATGAAAACAGGTGTACTAACGCAAACTTAAGGGAAAGCAATGACGAAGAATATAGTCATCCTTTTGCTTACTTTTGGAGCATTGCAACCGGTTAGATAGGATAGACTGAAATGTGGTTTTTGATTTGAGGAGATGGAGGAGGAGGAGGAGGGAAGCATCCAGACAGTACCATTTCGGACTAAGTCAATCTTCTTTTCAGTGTTTGTTCAAATAGCCGTATGATATCCATAGTTAGTACTTAATATGTGGATTTGGCTGGTATTTATGGGTGGATAAAGAATCTTAATTTTGGTCAAGGTTGGAGATCTTCAGAAGACTAATTTAAGCATTATAGATAACTTTGCAGACAGTTTTGATTTTCTTTACTAGGTGTAGCAAAGTAGTTCTTTTTCTGTTGAAGATGTCCTATTCTCTTCATTAATTTTATCATGGTGATACATGGAAAACAAAGTTGGCCAGATCTGTGTTATGTGGCTGAGACTTTTCTTTACATTTTCATATCATATGTATAAGATTTTTGTTACGAGCGTGATTAGTTTCGGCATTATTTGTCAAGGATGAATGGTGGATTTCATTGCTTGCATAAATCTTTATTCTTTTCTTAGCCCTCTACAGATTGTGTAATTGCCTTGTTCACTTAATGTACATATTGGCATATATGGGCTGAGATTCTATTCACGATTTCATTAAGTTTAGGAGTTCTTGGCCATGGAAATTTATACCTCCATACATCATGTTGTAGCCTGAGTAACCTCAAGGTGAAAGAATTCATTTCGGGTGAGAAGCTGCGAGATTGAGAAAAAGCAAGAAGCCAATCCGAAAACAATTGGAAAAAGGCATCACGGTCAAACTGTGAGATTGAGTCGAGAACAAGAAAAGCACGGTGAGAGCTTGATATAAAAGGAAAAGCACACACTCACGCACAGCCAAAAGAGAATGAAAAGAGGTGTGCATTCAATGATAAATTCGATCAAGCAAGAAGAATTCGATGTTCGTCATGATCTCAAGGAATAAATCAAAACTTTTATTTCTCTTTTGATTGATTCGATTCCTTGAGCCTACTAATGTTTCACTTTGGTTTCATCCGAGCATTGATTCCAGAACCAGTAGCAATCCGAATCAGAAACACGGAAGGACTCATCCTGAATTTGACTTAATCCGGACCAATTCCCTTGCGTTTAATTAAGATTCACCGTTCTTATATATATATTGTAGCTTGCACCTTTCTAGTTTATTTTGACGCGGCTAGTTAGTTCGTAAATTATGGTTTTGATTTTCATTAGTTTCCATTAGTACTTATTACAGAAATAGTCTAGAATCATTTATGAGCGATCCTGGACTTTCTTCGTTGTTTGTTTATCTGTTTTTGCGTTATCTAGCACGTTTCCCTCGCATTTAGATTCTCTCTTTTTTTGCATTAAAATCTAGTATGTATATTGTTTATTATTAGTGTTTTTGGAGGTGTTCCAACCTTTGTTTTTACAAATACCTAGAAAAATTTGAATAAATTTCACCGATGTTTTCTTCTGCCAAAAATTGGATCTTTTACTAGTTTTGTTCCAGCATATATAGTTTAAGAGTATTGGTTTAGTTCTTATCTCATTCATAAGCAATTAGTTTACATAACAAAATGAAAAAAAGAATAAAATTGAAAATTTTGAAAAAGAACTAGTTAATTCAAATTAGATCAATCTCATCTAGTTTAGTACTTATCTTTTAACACTTAGATTTGAGAATTCACATTTATTAGCTTGCACATTTACTCATTATGTATTGCTCATGGAATCCTATTCCGAGGTCATTTCTTTCTTCGTATCTCACTGGCTTTATTATTGCTTGGTTTGATCATTTGTTATTTGAATGTACACGCATGATAAAATATAAGACTGATCGTATGCAAAGCCTTTTATAAAAAGGGAAAAGGTAATGAATCTAGACTAAGTCTCCGGACCCACAAATATTTGGTTTGTAGAAGCGGACACCCATATCTTACTTGGCCCTAGCCTCACTTTGACTCCTAAGTAAAATCAATAGGTATAATCAATGAGAAAACCAATTGTGACCGAGAGGGTTTGTGAGAGTCCGTGTCAAGTGCACGCACCATTATTTAGCAACTCGTCAAAAAACACTAGAAGCCCGTCTAGATCATGTGACACTTGATGCTGTGAATTTGTAAAACCAGCGGCTTTATTAGCAAAAAGTCTAAAGGGCTCCAGGCTCCTATTAGAAGCCAAGCCAATGTTGAAATCAAAATTTCACATTATGCTTATTGGTAAAGTTGAGCCTTTCCTACTTTCGGACATAAAAGGGTTGAGTTGAGTTGATAAATCTTATGCAACATTGCGTTATTCAGAAGAACTTTGAGCTTAGGTTCCTTATTACCGAATCCAAAGCAAAACCCGAAGCGGAACCATCGCCACTATCATGAAGAAACGGCGGCACACCTACAGCTCCGAGGCGACAATGGGAGAGATCTGCAGACAACCACGTATCGATCAATATTGAAAGCCTCAACATTGAAAATCTCAACAACGACAAATTCAACACCAGAAGAGGGAATCCAAATCTGGCATTTTCGATCCAAGAGAAGCTCAGGTCCTTACCTACGCTATCCTCCGAATGCAGCATCTTCCGCGTACCGGAGAAGCTCTGACATAACTACGAAGAGGCCTACATGCCCTGCGTCATCGCAATCGGACCTCATCACCGTCAAAGCCAAAGCGTCATGCAAATGGAAGATCACAAGCTGTGGTACTTGCAGAGCTTCCTCGGGCATAACCAGAACTGCCGCCTCGAGGACTACATCGAGAGGATCAGATCCTGGAAGGACCGCACCCGGAGTTGCTATGACAAGCAGATTGACCTCAGCTCTGACGAGTTCACCGAGATGATGCTCCTCGATGGCATCTTTGTGATCCAGGTCTTCCTGATGTACCGGAACCCTGAGTGGAGGCCCAACGGCGACCAGATCTTTTGCAGGCCATGGACACTCAATGACGTCCGCCACGACATGAAGCTGCTGGAGAACCAGATGCAACGGCTGTTCCAGATGGCCTTTGGATCACACCAGAAGCACACGCCGGTGCTGCTCGAGCTCACATATGGGTTCTTCGGGCCAGGGATGAAGATCCAGGAGGTGCCAGAGGCAGTGATGGAGTCAGAGGTGAAGCGCTTCCTCGACGCTATCAGGCTCTTGTACTTGCCGGCGGCAAGGAAGGTGCCATACAACATACAGGAGGAGGTTAAGCTCATCCGAAGTGTGACGGAGCTGGTGGTGGCCGGAGTCGAGCTGAAAAGAGGTGAGAGTTGATTGTGTCATTTTGATTTTCTAAATTTGAATATCTATTGTTCGATTTTCTATTTATTTCCTTATCTTTTATTAACATGCTCTCAGGTAAAAGCAATAGATTGTTTGACATCGGATTCAAGAATGGAGTGCTTGAAATCCCACGCCTCCATCTTTACCACACGACGGAATCCTATTTCCAGAGCCTAATCACCTTCGAGCAAATTTACTACCGGGGCGATAGTTGTCTGATCGACTACATTGTCTTCATGGATCACCTAGTCAACACCCCAGCCGACTCAAAGTTGCCAATCGACCTGGGAATTATCGAGACCTGGCTTGGTAATGAAGACGTTGCTGCGGATCTAATCAACAGTTTCTGCAAGGACACTTTCTTATGGACGAGGAATGCCTACTTCTACAGCCTCAGGCATGAGCTCGTTGCATATTGCCAAAGGCCTTATAACAAGTGGAAGGCATCTTTGAAGCGCAATTACTGTAGTAGCCCATGGGCGGTCCTCTCGATTATCACTGCGATGGTGTTGCTTATGCTGACTGTAGTACAGACAGCGTGCTCACTCCTATCTCTCAAGTAACTTTGCTTTTTGAATGGTACATTGCCACTGTAATGCTCTAAGTTTTGATTAAAATATGTGCAATCATCAGTTACTTTCTATCAGGATCAGCAGATCATCCGTCTATGTGTGTCTGTCTGGGGTGCAGAATAATTAGCTTTTCCCTGTCCAAAGCATTTCACAATGAAGAACTGCCTAATATAAGGGGACGTGGCTATTCAGCCTCTATACCAAGTATGGTTTGCCCAAGA
This sequence comes from Eucalyptus marginata, assembly GCA_014182565.1. Lineage (NCBI taxonomy): Eukaryota > Viridiplantae > Streptophyta > Magnoliopsida > Myrtales > Myrtaceae > Eucalyptus > Eucalyptus marginata. Next base: position 17,005,824 of record CM024587.1, on the reverse strand, counting down.
AATGTCGCCACAACTGAGTTTAGCTTGTAGACCCTTATCAGCAGCAATTCCTTGAGGCATGGTGAGAAGGAATTGTTGAATATTTAACAAAGTTTATGTTGAAAGCACGCCTTCAGAAGATGGTGCATCAGAGACAGAGGGAATGAAAGCCTATCCTAAGGGAACCCGACCTTGTGTAGATAGTTTCTTATAATATTGCCTTCAACTTTCAGATGCCATCGAAGTCTTCGCAGTGTGAGACTTTGGCCAAGATCAAGACGTTCTCATAATGTAACTTGAAAATCAACTGCAGCAATCTGCATTATGCATAAGACTGTATCCACGCCGTAATATTCTATCTAGCAGTAGATATAGAAAAGTTTTGATGGATTTTTTACAAAGTTGCAGATTGAGTTCTTCCAAACATGAAGCAACCGAATGTGAACATAATAGATGCCCCTTCACTGGGAGCTCCAGAAATTCACATAGTAGCAAAAAACGGGAAAAGTACACTAGAAGTACTAAAAACTGTGTATGACATTTATTTTAGTACTAAAAATTTTCGAGAGCTCATTTAAATGTCAAATTTTTTGAAAAACAATCTTTTTAGTATCAACTCTAATTTATTGGCCAAAAATCCGACGTGGCCTTTTTGTATTAATTTTTTAAGCTGACTCGCCGGAGGGTCTAGTTAGCATTTGAAGCATGAAATGTAGTAGCTTTCCCTAAAAAAAACCCTAAATCGTCAAATTGAAAGAAAGCCCCGATTTGGAACCCTAACCGGTCATTGAATGAGTCCTTCCACCTTGATCTGCCATGTTCCGGCAAGCCACGAGAAGCTGCTCCACCAGCTCATCCCGACCTACACCACCGTGAGGACCTGTCCCACCCCTTCTTGAGAAAAGAGAAGATCAAATCTCAGCTTCAACTTTGGTCTGAACAGAACAAAATGGGGAGTCGGACACTAACTGGTATATGGACGATGACGGAGTTGCAATCTGTGATGAGAATCATGAGATCAAGGACAGAAAGTTCAGCTATAACTGCCGGTGGGAATCAAAGTGAATGAATAGATTTCGGGAGCAATTTCATCAATTCGTAACCGGCTGCAAAGCAGAGTAAAACAGAGTGTACCTCACACTCTTGCGGAATCAATTGTTGGTGGCGGCAAACGAAGGTCAGATCAACGGGGAAGATTCTCAGTGACGAAGAAGCTGAGAATCAAAGCCAGCAATGTTGTGTTGAGCCGGATCCGAGTTCTTTAAGTACTCGGATCGCAGAATAGAGAGTAGAGCAGGATAATTCATGGCACGGCGATAATATTTCGACGATTGAGATGGCTGACAATTTGGGAGCTCCATAACATCTGAGCTTTTGCTTCCTTTTTCATGCAAAAAAATGTGTTTTTGGAGACTGTACTGTACCCCTCCATCCTTCTAAGTTCTCTGTGACATGTGTATATACCCTAAAAGAAATGAATCCTACTCCGTCAAACCTCAAAATTGATTCTGTTGAACAGCTTTTCTAGAATCTTCTCGAGAGGACATTGCTTCGCCCGGCCACATCGAAGAGGTGCGGGACGCACGTCTGAAGCTTCGGGAGTGGGTGAACAGAGATTCAAGACAGACAGGCGAACTCTTAAAAAGCGAAAATTGAAGACACGAAAAGAAGGCCTCTCGGCCGAGCTTGCCGAAGACGATAGGGGTGGTTTGCGAGCGACACCGACGCTCGTCCATGGATGAGCAATTCGTGAGCATCCGCGTCACTCGACCAGATCTAGTGGCGACTCCACTGGTGGCGACGATGGAGGAGGGGCGGAGGTCGAACTCGGAGAGAGGGCATGACCAGATGGGTTTTTCGAGCAAGAGAGACTGGTGTCGTGCTGGTGAGGAAGAGGGCCGACACCATTGTTGCGGAGAGGGAGAGGATAACAGAGGAGAGAGATAAAAGGAAAAAAAAATGCCCATATTTTCTCTTCTTCGTTGGACAACAGCCAAAAAACATGTGGACTGCTTTTTTATTTTTTTAAATCCCAAGTTATATTATATTTTCAGTTATAAAAGTTCCGTAATTCTTTTTGCTGGAATTTCTCACTGAAAACACTAAAATGATCGTTTTTTTTCAATTTAACACTTAAGTAAGTTAATGAAAACTTTTAGCATTAAAGTTAGCATCATACACAATTTTTTACGCTTTTAGTATACTTATCCCAATGAAAAATAATAACCTAAGGAAGTGATGAAGCAAAAAATTGAACAGACAATGACAATACTAATAATACTAATACTGACAGCAATGCCAAAAAAATTGAACTGACAATGACAATACTGATAATACTAATACTAACAACAATGCCAAAATGGTACTACCAAAATAGTAGTACTCATCACTCAACTGTGCTAATGAGCAAACATGTTGGTAGAGCCCGGATTGAACATAAGCATAGTTTTTGTTCCCGCTGCATGTTCTGTATATAGTTGGATATATTATACCTTGCAAATTATACATATTATAGGCGTTGATTTTACAATTGGACAAACACTAATTAATATTGTAATCTACTATTTTACAAGATTGATCTAATACGGTGAGATACGAAAATTATTAATTAATTTAATATGAGCTTGGCTGACATGGGTCAAGTAAAGCCCAACTTGTGCTGAGAGGGCCTATGATATCTCGAAATTTGGCCATATTTTGAAATATATGAAGTGGTTATTTCATCAACGCGCTTATGGTTATTTTATTCTGAACTAATTACTCACGAGTTAACTAATCTATTAGGTGAGGTCGTAAAAAGTTAAAACGCAAAAGATCAGAGAATTCGATTAGGGATCGACCGCTCGACCATAAAAATTGACAATGGTCAATACTACACAATTATGAGTCAATTAGCGAACGGATATACTTGATTCGACGGAAGTATATAGTCGGTTCGCGGGTGATTCCGCATGATTACGATATTTGTGTCGAATGACGATAAACCAATTTTCTATTGATCTTATATTCAGGGTACGTAATAAAATCATCGGAATTACATGACAACCAAGGGTCATCCATGATTCGAAGAGGCACAAACGTGGATCGAAAATTATCGACTACAAATAAACCGCGCGAGAACCCTTAAAAGCCACCCGATAAATTAGGTCGTACTAAAGTTGCGTTCGATCGATTTTTAATCACAAAATTTAATTCGATTTCGGGTATTAAACTTTCGAGGATTCGAGATTAAATTATTGGATGTAGCCTCATCATCCATCAAATTATCGGAGTCCAAAATTTTCGAAAAAGGAATTATCGGACGAAAAATTGGAAAATGGACAAAAAAAAAAGATTAAAAAAAAGAAGAAGGAAAAAAAAAATAATAATAATAATTTATTTCCCTCTCCACTTTTCTCTCCCTCTCACCTCTCTCCTCCCCCTCACGTTTCCCCCTCATTCTGCCACTTTTTCACTATCTCTCTTTTTTTTTTTTAATCATCTCTCTCTCTCTCTTTTCCCCTCTCCCTCAGGCCACCTTCTGCCATGTCCCCTCCCTTCCTTTTCTTTTTTCTTCTTTTTTTCTCTCTCTCCTTCTCTCTTCTCTCCCTCTCCTCCTCCTCCTTCTCCTCCCTCCCGCCACCTTCTGCCAAACCCCACCTTTTTCTTTTTTATTTTCTTTTATTTTCTTCTTTATTTCTTCTTCCTCATCTCTTCTTCTCTCTTTCTCTCCTCCCTCTTCTCTCTTTTCCCTTCTCCCTCAAGCATCCTCCCTCTACAAACCCTCCCCCTTCATTTTTTTTTCCCTTCCATTTCTCTCACGCCCCTTCTTCTCTTCTTCCCCTTCATCTCCTCCCATAATCACCCACTCACGCCACCATCATCATCACCACCTCTTGGCTGCCAAACCAACACCACTCACCGCTCGTCCGACGAGCCATCGCGCCGTCACTCGCTCGACGCCTGCCCCTCGCCATCCGTCACCTCCACTGCGGCCAACCCCAAGCCGAACCACCCTTGAAGGTCGTGGGTTTGAGGAGCCGCGGCTGCCATTGCCGAGTTCCCATTCGAGTTGCGAGACTCGTGTTTTCGTCACCGTTGCCGCGACCTCGCCATCATAAAAAATCCGTGAGTTAACCTCCTAATCGTGGATATGGTGTTAATTATGTTTATAGGGTAGATTAGTTTAATATTAATGGCGATTAATATTAGTTTAGCCTTAATTGTAATTAAGGATGGTTTAGATTAAATTTAAATATGATTAGTTTAAGAAATTACAATTAGATTAATTAATCGTGGTTAGATTAATTAATTGAGTTTAGTTTCATTAATTGTGATTTATTTAATTAATCGTAATTATTTTAGTTAATGTCAATTATTTTTTTAATTAATTATAGTTAGGCTAATTAATCGAGTTTAGTTTAATTAAGTGTAATTAGCATAATTTAATCGCGATTAGCTTTAATTATAGTTAGTGTAATTAATGACAGATTAGCCATTAAGTAGAATTTTATACTTGTTTTTCTGGATGAGATTGTGTGTAATTTTGGTTGTTTGCACGTGTGATGTTATGTTATTGATTGCCTGATTGTAAATTTTATTTACTATTTTCAAATGAGGTCTTTTTTGGGCAAGAAAATAGAAAAATATGAGGTGTTGGGAGGTTTGGACGCTGAATTTTACATACTAAATAAAATAATGGTGTTTTAAAATGAAAGTGCGCAAAGTTTGACGGGTTGATTTCAAATACATGACCACGTGCGATTATTTTACCGGAATTTTAAATATAAAGATTTTCCGAGGTTTGTTATTTAAGCACGAACTCTTTTGTATTGGGTTAATAAACGAATTTTGGCTTGAGTGTTGACGTGCTTGTGTGATCACTAATTGAACTTGTCACCCAACGGGAGTTTGGGGACGATGCCTGATGTTTATCAGATGCCCGGCGGAGGGCCGGATGCCGAGTCGAGGTTGAGGTCGGACTGATGCTCCTTTATAGAATGCCATTTAGGCGAGGGTTCTAGACGATACCGTACCCGATGGGGCGAGACGATGCCTGGTCATGCCGGAAGACCACCAACTCGTGTGTTGGCTGTGGACCGAGGGATCGTAATAATCGGAACAAATGTGAATGATTGTGATGCATTGCGCTTGATTATGGGGTAAAATTGTTAGGCACAGTATGGGACATGCCATTTACCTTATAATCGAGACTCATGTGGATGGTTGATGCATGAGAGTTATGTGTTCTGATTATTGATTATGCTTATTGTATTGATAATGGCATATGTGACGTATTAATATGTAAGGGTGTGCCAAGACGAGGTAAGATTGTATGCTGTTGTATGTTTAGGCTGCCTCCGAGACGAATTAGCTTTCTAATCGAGATTTAGGAAGTTGACTCACTGAGATTTATATCTCATCTCGTTGTTGTTAAATATTTTAAGGCCTCTAGCATGGAGAACCGTCGTGTACGATTTGGGGTCCTGATGGACCAAGACATAGGCATGCCTGACATTACTTTTGGTTGGCCTCGCGTTAGTGAAATTTAGGCTAACTTTGACCCCCCACTGATTTCTTTGGAGATGGTTGGTAGGGAGCTGTAGTGTAAGGGCTTGTAAATATTAAGCTTCCTGGGGTTAGCAAACAAATAAATAAAAGCAGTGTTTTGGAAATGTTTGTTTTGTATGTACTATCCCTATTATTTGTTGGTTAACTGGGTGTTTATATAATTGTTTCCGCATGCATTTAATCAAAATATAAAAAGAATGGGTCAGCAACGCGTCTTGGGACGTCATAATTTAATCGACTGTCGGGGGATGTTCGCGCACTCGGAGTTCGGGCGTGACATCCCCGTTTAAGTGGTATTAGAGCCTGGTCAAGATTTAGAGTGTTAAGGTGCAATGGCTTTTGGGATAATTAGTTAGGAAAAACATTTTCCTTATGCTTATGCCTATGATTGGTTAATTGTCTTGTGCGGGTTGCTCAAATTTCTAATTTCTGGTTGGAATTGGAAGGCGTGTTTCTATAAAGATCATGCAAGATGAGCAATCTTGATCAGAGGACCCTTTGGAGAAGGGCAGTGTCGACTTTAGCTTATGCTAGAGGAAGGGCATAGACTCAAGCAGGTGTCCAAGGAAAGGCATCGAGACGGGCTAGTGTTAGAGGGAAAGCACTAGCATAAGCTAGTGCCAGAGGTATGACACTAGTTGATCCTAGGGTTGACGAGATCCTGCAAGCCCTAGAAACCTCGGAGTATGTGGTGAATCAGGTTGCCATTGCTACTACTGCCGCGCCTGCTAAGGTCCTACTTGAGATTGGAAATGGTGATTGAGAGGAAAGAATATATTTAATTGTGCTAGCGATGTTTGATTTCGATGTTATTATTAGTATGGATTGGCTCATTAAGCAACGAGTTACCATGGACTATTATCGTAAAGCAATTCAATTTAAACCATTAGTATGTGGTAGTTTTGAGTTTATTAGAAATCGATGAGAACCCGTTTATTCTAATTTCGTCACTCGAGGCAACCCGATTGTTAGATGTGGGTTGCTAGAGTTATTTAGCAACCGTGGTTGATACGTCAATTAAGGAGTCAAGGATGGAGAACATTGTTGTAGTGCGGGGATTTTCTAACATTTTTCCTGAGGAGTTGCCTAGTTTGCCCCCAAAACGGGAGATAGAGTTCATGATTGAGTTGGCCCCTGGGACGAAGCCAATTTCTAAGACTCCTTATCGTATGACGCTATCAAAGTTAAAGGAGCTAAATGTGTAGATGCAGCAGTTATTGGACAAATGATTTGTTCATCCTGGTGCATCACCTTGTGGAGCGCCAGTTTTGTTTGTAAGGAAGAAAGATGATTCATTGCATCTTTGCATCGACTATCAGCAACTCAATCAAGTGACAATCAAGAACAAGTATCCATTCATCCTAGTGCATCACCTTGTGGAGCGCCAGTTTTGTTTGTAAGGAAGAAAGATGATTCATTGCATCTTTGCATCGACTATCAGCAACTCAATCAAGTGACAATCAAGAACAAGTAACCATTGCCAAGGATCAATGACTTATTTGATCAGCTGCAGGGAGCTTTTATATTTTGCAAGATTGATCTGAGGACAAGTTACCATCAGCTGAGGATTTAAAATGAGGATATACTGGAGACGGCTTTTCGTACACGTTAGAGCCATTATGAGTTCACCATAATGTCGTTTGATCTTACTAATGCCCTAGCTGCTTTAATAGATTTGATGGATTGAGTGTTCAAGGAGTACCTAGATTAGTTTGTGATCATGTTCATCGACGACATCTTGGTATATTCGAAGAGTCCCAAGGAGCATGAACAACACTTAAGGACGGTGCTTCAGACCATGCGGGAACACGAGCTCTACACCAAGTTCGGTAAATGTGAGTTTTGGCTAACTCATGTAGCTTTCTTAGGTCACGTGATTTTTGGTGAAGGGATTTCCATTGGCCTGACCAAGATTGAAGCTGTTACAAACTAGCCGAGACCAACAACGGTGATGGAGATCCGAAATTTCTTGGGATTGGCAAGCTATTATAGACGGTTCGTGGAAAGATTTTCGGTGATAGCCATGCCCTTGACACGATTGCTAAAGAAGGAAGAAAAGTTCGAATGGATGGATAAGTGCGAGCATAGTTTCCAAGAGCTTAAGCATAAGCTAACTACCGTACCCGTGTTGACAATTCTGTTTGGTACTAGAGGATATGAGATTTATAGCGATGCGTCGTATAAAAGATCGGGTTGCGTTTTAATGTAACATGGGAGAGTTGTTTCATATGTGTCCCGTCAGCTGAGACCTCATGAGTTGAATTATCCAACACATGACTTGGAACTAGCAGCGATCATCTTTGCCCTTAAGATTTGGAGGCATTACTTAAATGGAGAAAGTTCCAGATTTTTACGGACCATCAAAGCCTGAAGTATTTGTTCTCTCAGAATGAGCTAAACATGAGACAGCGTTGTTGGATGGAGCTTCTTAAGGACTATGACTGCGACATCTTGTATCATCTTGGAAAAGCCAATAAGGTCACAGATACGTTAATTCGGAAGTCATCGATTGCACAGATGATGGTTCAAGAGTGGATTCTATTCAAAGGAGTTCTAGATTAGGATTTCAAGTTTGAGGTATGCCACCTTTCAAGTCTCATGGCTACCCTCAGAATTGAACCGGAAGTGCAAGTGAAGATTAAAACGCTGCAGTCGAAAGACCTTGAAATCTAGAAAGTTCTACAAGAGGATGCGGAAAAGAGGAAAGCCGATTTTTAAGTTACGAAGGACGGATTATTGAAGTTTCGTGGACGATTGTGCGTGCCCAACAATGTGGAGCTTAAGGAGGAAATTTTGTTAGAAGCCCATCGTAGTAGTTATAGCATTCATCTAGCAGTGCAAAGATGTATCAGAATCTATGCCAGTACTATTGGTGGAATGGTATGAAGGCAGATATCGCTAAGCATGTTGCCAAGTGTTTGACGTGCCAACAAGTGAAGGCACAACATTGCAAATCTGGTGGACTTTTGTAACCTCTTGAGATTCCCGAGTGGAAATGGGAATATATTACAATGGATTTTGTGATGGGATTGCCGAGGAGTCAATGAGGTAACGATTCCATATGGGTTGTGGTTGATAGATTAACAAAGTCTGCACACTTTATCACTGTACGAGAGGACCTTGCTTTGGACACATATGCTGAATTGTACGTGCGATAGATAGTTCGTCTTCATGGAGTGCTAGTGATGAGCACGTCAGATTGAGACCCAAAGTTTACAACATCTTTTTGAAAAAATTTACAAACTACCTTGGGAACAAAGTTGTAGTACAGCACGGCTTACCATCTATAGACGGATGGTCAATCTGAAAGGACTATTTAGACGCTCGAGGATATGCTACAAGCTTGCATATTGGACTTCAAAGGAAGCTGGGAGGAACAACTTTATCTAGTTGAGTTTGCCTACAACAATAGTTATCAACGGAGCATCAAAATGGCACCATTTGAAGTGTTATATGGCAGAGCTTGCAGAACTCCTGTCTGTTGGGATGAAGTTGGTGAACGCAAGATTACGGGCCCTAAGTTGGTTCAACAATCTATGGACGCCGTCAAGGTCATTTGAGAAAGGCTTAAGACCGTGTAGAGCCGTGAAAAGAGCTATGCAGATAAACGGCGTAGGCCTTTGGAGTTCCAAGTAGGTGAACATGTATTCCTTAAAGTGTTATCGATGATGGGTATTTCGCGTTTTGGTAAGAAAGGGAAGTTGAGCCCAAGGTACGTTGATCCCTTCGAGATTTTGGAGCGGATTGGGACTTTGGCATATCATCTCGCGTTGCTACCGAGACTTGCTCAAGTGCATAACGTCTTCCACATGTCGATGCTGAGGAAGTACAAACCTAATCCAATGCACATGCTGAATTTTGAGGAAATAGACGTGGATGATAGGATAGTGGATCGAAATGAGCAAGTGTTGCGCAACAAGACGATTCCCTTGATTAAAGTGGTCTAGCAACACCATGGAACAGAGGGAGCCACGTGGGAACACGAAGAGTCGATGAGGCGTCAACACCCTCACATGGACACGATGTGGTGTTTAACTTCTAGTCATTTAATTGTTACTTGTATAGCTTGTGATCAAAGTAATGGGAAGATGCACGTCATTTCTATTTGGAAAGATTATTACATGATGACAGACCAATTGAGGATGCCTCCTGGTGAGGTTTTCATTGCCATAGAGATTAAGTTGAATTCCCTGCTGCGTGTTAGACCGTTTCATGCGTAACTCGTGCACACTTTAGGTTCTAGAGTTAATTTTTGATGTGAACCTTTTCCTTCAATAATTAAGTTTCTTTGTTCCTTGGTCATAGACCGGGAACCCCGAATCAATCATGAAGTTCTACCCTCGATACCAAGCAAGGATTGAGAGTGTGCTTTCATCCATGTCACCTTGCTCTATCTTTGGCCTTTACATCATTTGATACTATGAATGTTGACACCTGAATTTTTTGCCCCAACGATTGTTCTGGTTGTTTTTAACATCTCATTAAAACGAAGGCTTTAAAACCTCCGATATTGTTGGAATTTGACCCATAACCAAAAAGAAAAAAAACATGCGTTACATTTTAGGAGACATGTCGAATATAGTCTTAGGAATACGTTGCCATTAACATTTCTTTAAATTAGAGCTGTGTTTGCTTGGATTACATGACATTAGCATCTTTTGATAAATTTCGTTTGCATCTTCTTGTCTACTTAGATGTTTACTTCTTCATTAGCATGTTTTGTTAAATGACTAGGCATATTAGAAGATTTTTCACCTTGAGAGATCCTAAGCACGTTAGGGAAGCAACAGTTGGGGGAATCGAGAGATACAGAGGATCACACTCATTAGGAGACCTTCATTACTGAACCTTCACCATCATCAACATATGATGACCCTTGCACGTAATTTCTTCATAAACTATTGTAATGACAACGGCAAGAGAGAAGACTGGCTAGCCAAATTGATTGAGGGAGAGTTCAGGGTGAAATATAAAGTACGGAGTGTGAGATTCCTTTATGGAGGGTGGCCGGAAAGGCCAAGAAAAAAAGAAAAGGAAAAGGGCGTGCCGGAGAGTGAGAGGGAAACTCCGAGGAAATGAAAGAGAGAAGCAGAGAGAGAAATTGAGTGATCTCAAGAAAAGAAAATCGATAATTCGGGATCGTTAGTTTGACGATTCTTCGCCGCTGTTAAGAGGTGTTCCTAACATCTAACCGAGTCTGACGCGACCCTAAAAACTCCTTGGATGCTGCCTCGTCCTGACTTTATTATAACTTGATCATTGGGGTCATCCCTGATCCTTGCAGCCTCAAGTTCACATTAAGCTGGTTTTCGAAGCTTTCTTATTTTCTCGCAAATATGAAATTTTGTTCTCATGTGTCTGTCATGGCTCTTTCAGACATAAATGCTTGATAGATTGACAAGTTTATAAAATTTTTGGACTGTTCAAAATTCATTTATGTCATCTTTATTCATGTTTATATTCAAAGGTTTATATTCAAAGGTCACTCTACGGTCGTTGAAGCACATACGGGGATGTTTCTAGCATTGGAAGCAGGCTCAATACTCACTGTTCAGATTGCCTTCTCTAACGAGAGAGAGAGAGAGAGTTCCCTGAATTAGGAGTAATGAAAAGTACAGAGTTAGATGGACGCAAGTTACAATCCATGCAAATGAAAAGTACCAAAAAAAAGTTTTAGACCTATTGTATTGGTATCAATTCAGGCCTAAACCTTTTAATTTGGTCAATTTAGTCCCAAACATTTGCGCACTAATACAAATTCAATCCATTTGGTCAACTTAGGTCGGAAATTGCTAACGGTCCTACGTGGCATGACCAGCAATAATGTGTAATTTTTTTTTATATAATTTTTAATATTTTTAGAATTATTTAATAATTTTCTCTTTTTTCGTTCTTTTCTTCTTTTTCTTCAACCCTTAGGCCGATGAGATCGCCAGCCATAGGCTGGTCCGGCGAGGGCCTCTGCGCCCTCGTGCCCTCGCTAGCCACAAGCGAGGGCATCGGGCCTCTGCCTAGATCCACGGGCGAGAGCCACGAAGGCCCTCACCAATGGTAGGCAAGGGCGTTGCGAACCTTGCGGGATCAGGCTAGGGCCGTAATGCCTCATCTATGGCCCACGAGGGCATTGCAGCCCTCGCGCGCCATGAGGAGGGCCTCTGCGCCCTCATCAACCAATAGGCAAGGGTTTCAACCCTCACTTGGATCTAGGCGAGGGCATCAACAAGAGCACGGCGGCCCTCCCCTGTGGCCGACAAGGGCACAGAGGCCCTCGGCTAGACCAAGCGAGGGTCGCCGCTGAAAAAGAAAAAAAAAGAAAAAAATCTGAAAAATATTTGAAAATTAAACAATTTATCTACGTCGGATTGATTATGTCACGTAGGACCACCGACATTCACATCAACAATTTCTGATATAAATTGGCTGGATAAACTAAATTGATACTGATGCAAAAATATTTATGATTAAATTGGTCTAATTGAAATGTTAATGACTTTTTTTATACTTTTCCCTCAAATTTGACAAAATAGAGAGAGACATTAGGCCTTTATTTCTGGCACCCCACCAATAAGGAACGAAGCTACCAACACGTTGTTAGTCTAGATGGCAAGAGAGTTTGCAATCTCTTTGTGGTATTGGGTTTAAGTTTTGTTGGGAATCTTTTAGAAGTAAAATCTTGTATGCACAAGGACGATGTTGTGGAATGCGCACATAAAAACTGACTGGGGCACTATTTTACCACAAAACCCGAAAAAGAGAAGAAGCTTCAACTACATTTTCTGTTTGTTTAAGGACAGAGGCCAATGTAAAGAAAATGAAAGATGGAAATAATAGCTGTTTCGGGAAAGTTTGGAAAGTTGTCCAATTTTACGAAGGTTGGAGTAAGTTATGATATATGAATTTCCGAATTGGTTTCAAGGGCCAAGCCTTTGCGTAGGTAGAGCACCAGGGCCACAGGCCCATTCAAGTGATAGTGAGAGCACTTTGCCTAAGCCCGTTAGCATTTGTGGACATTTCATTTACGGACTTTGGATTTGTTTGATTAACTTAGAAAAAAGAAATAGCTATTGAAATTCTACCCTAATGTATGTCACAGGTTTGGCGAATTCAAATACTGAAAATGGAAATCAAAAGTTAATCAATTATTTCTGAAAGCTTGAATAACAACATTAGTAATATCAGTTTCACAACATAATTGTTAAGATTCTTATTTTCAACAGGTATCTTTTCAATGAAAAAATTAACCCCTTTCCTTAACTTACAATATATTGAGTTTTTTTTTTTTTTTTGAATCTCCCAAGTCAAAATCAAACGGTGTTATGAATTTTGCATAATATTATTAGGTCTCAAATGTTTTGATTTTCAGCACTATATATATATATATATTTGATGGTTGTATTGGTTGATCTCGCATGATTTGCAAAATGCAATTAACATAATCACAAGATAAATTCAGGCCAAAAAAAAAAAACCAACATTTGTAGCAGCATCTGATCATGTGGTGACAGCTCAACTCCAGCATGGAATGTAAGTTGAAACTTTTTGTTGGCAATACCGAGAGTTTGTAGCTCTTAGAGAAATATGGACTCTGGTTAATATTTCACATCACAAGTTTGGACATGTAGGATAATATCTTCTACCGATATTGGTCTCCTTAACAAAATAAAAAAGCCAAAGCTGCTTTGCTGTTGTTGAAAGGCCAGGGATCACTATATGAATACGTAAGAGAATGTGTAATAATGAAAGGGACTTTGGTGTTCAATGACCCAAAATTGATTGATTTTTTTCAGGAAAATTACATCATAAGTGTTATAAATTTCGCATGATACTTACTTAAATTTTTATTTTTTTTCAATAATATGAATGTCATAATTTTTTTTTATCATTTGAGTATCACATAACTTTTCAATTAATTACTTGAGTGTCATAACTTTTTTTTAAAAGTTCATTATAAGTGCTATGTCATGTCGAATTTGGGCCACTGGGTGAACATTTTTAGAAAGTTATGATAGTTAAGTAATCGAAAACGTTTTTTGGAAGTCAAGGCACTTAAGTGGTAAAAAAAATTATATGACGATAAAATGAGCATTGTATCAAAATTGTAATACTTGTGTTCTCATTATCTATGATTTTTCAAGAAAAGAACATTGCATATGTTTTTTTTGACCGTAAATATCATATACATGAGTGGGAGGGATTAAGATGAGTACGTCCATGAAAATGGCCGCGAAAATGACCGTTTTGGATTATTTTAGAATTACATGCATCACGTGGAGGTCCGAATCATTAGCTAGAGAACAAGATTGTACCATCCGATGATTCACGAGCAGAATTGATGTTTGATGATTATAGATAGTAAAGACAGCGGTTAGTGGATTAGCTGTAAAGTCACCGCACGACAAAATAAATCATGCAAACATGACCAAATAAATTTCGCCAACGCAGGTGGATCACTCCCATCAGAAATTGACTAATTACGACAAAATAAATCATGCGAACACAGATGGACCAATCCAAAGAGGTGCCCAAAAGAAGTGGTAGACGTTAGAAATGATGTGCATTTCACCATTTATGGTTAGATTGGGGGTGTTTGTTTATGTTCTTTATTTCTGTTTAAGAATAAAAATTCTGTTTTTTTGGTTAAAACAAAAAAAAAAAACGCTTTTGTTTGCGTTTTTGTTCCAAATCATTTTTGGTTAGAGAACAAAAAAAGAACAAAAACAAGAACAAAAAAAAAAAGTTGTTTCTTATTTCTAACAATTTTTAAGAACAAATTTTCTCTCCTCTCTTTTTCTCTTTGGCCGGTCGGCCTCGGCCATGGCCGGCGACCGGCCGTCAAGGGCGGCGACGCCGTCGAGGGCCAGCGACCTCGCTAGAGCGTCGCCGACCCCCTGGCGAGGCTTGGCCTCGCCTTGGCTGGGCGAGCTAGGGCTCGCCTAGATCCGGCGAGGCCGAGCCTCGCCCAACCACGGCGAGGCTCGGGCTCGCCGGGGGCCGACGAGCCTCACCGTGGCTGGGCGAGGACGCCGGCCCTCGTCGGCCGGTTGCCGGCCATGGCCAAGGCCGCTGGCCCTCATCGGCCGGTCACCGGGCATGGCCAGGGCCGGTGACCGACCACAAGGAAGAAAAAAATAAAAAATAAAAAGAAAAAAAAAATTAAAAAACAAAATTAAAAATTAAAAATTAAAATAAACAAAAAAAAAAGAACACAAATTTATCAAACATATTTTTGTTTTTTTTATTCCGAACAGTTTTTACCAAACACGTTCTTTGTTCAAAAATCGTGTTTCCTAACGTAAATAGTTTTTTCTATTTCGTTGCCCTAACAAAAAAAATGTAAACACAAACAAACGCACCAATTGAAGCCAACAGGATAGACCAAGACCTTGACCAAGACAATTCTTGATTCTCTCTAAATCATGGTCTTCATTATTGTCCTTCTAGTGAGACCCCGCCAGACTTGTAAAAGATATAAACACACGAAAATGACCGCCAAGGGAAAAAACATATTTTTATGTCTCTAACTTATTGTTTTCATAAAAGTTATTTGTGTGGAAACATAGATAATTCACTGATTTTCTTCACTTGCTGTAGTAAAACAGGTCTTTTTTTTTTCCAGAAGTTATTGATCATTAATAAAGGAATTTCTTAAATTTATAGTTTGCATGCGGAGGCAAATTTTTTAAGACCGAGTTTATTAGGGAAGGATGGTGGATTTTCCATACTTGCTCACGGAGAGCAGATTGTACAAAACTATAAAGTAATTGTTCATCAATTTTGCAACATGTTGTGTTTCTTGGCACTAGTGCATTATCTCATTATGCCAACTTTCATGTAGAATTTGTTTAACGGTTCTGAGCAGAATTTTATGTTAGTATCAACCCGCATATGCTTGATTATCTTATTGATTTCCATTTTGATCATCTGAGTAAGACCGCAGTTTCTCGTTCACATCTTTGTTGGTACTTGTTCTTGCACATAATGCTCTGAGTTGATGATTGTTCTTACTTTCTATCATCCCTGAACGGGAAACTTTAATAGGTTGCGCAATTGATGAGCTGAATATTGATTCGTCACTTGATATCGGTGTGCAAATTTTCACCAAGTAATGTTCCGGCAAGCTGCAAAATACCACATGTCCGTCGTTTTGTCAGAGGTGGTCATAGGCGATTCTCTATCTAGCGAAAATGGAAGTACAGAAGTTTAGAATTGCAGCATTTTGGCATAATATTTGACGGTCAATAGGCAATTCGCATTGAAAAAAAAAAAAGGAAGCCAAAAGCTACTTTACTGTTGTTAAAATGGCTATCTGGGAAAGCACAAGCATCCTGACATCCTACGTGAGAGGATATAGCCCTGTGCGGGGGGTTTCTACAGATAAGAGGCCAGAAATCACTATGTGAACATTATGAGAAGAAATGAAATAACGAAAGGGACTTTGGTGCGCAATAACCCACAATTGAATGATTGCATATGTTTTAGTTGATGGTAAAAGCCATATACATTGGAAGGGAGGGATTAAGCAAAAACCTTGATTTTTCCTATGAGTAGGTTCATTAAGATGACCGCAAGAATGACAGTTTTGCACTATTTTAGAATTACAAGCATGACAGGGAGATTTGTATCTTTAGCTAGAGAACAAGATTGTACCATCCACTTTTACCAAAAAAAAAAAAAAAAAAGATTGTACCATCCACGTGATTCACGAGTAGAATAGAAATGGTTGTGCGATGATTCCAGATAGTAAAGCAAGAGACAGTGGTTGATTGAAGAGTCGCTTTCTTAAGAAATTGACCTGCGATCACAAAATAAATCATTCAAACACAGATGGACCAAGCCAGAGAGTTTGCCCAGATGAGATGGTCGACGTTAGAAGTCCCATACATTTCACTATTTATGGTTGCATTGAAGCCAACAGGAGAGACCAAGAACTTGACTAAGACAATTCTTAATACTCTCTGGCTCATGGTCTGGTATTATTATCCTTCTTGTCAGACGAAGCCAGAAATGTGAACTAGATATAAACGCACGAAAAATGACACCAGGGGAAAAAGAGTAAGATATTTTATGTTTCTTACTCTTTTCCACGTTATTTGGATGTGAAAACACAGACACTTGATTGATTTACCTCACTTGCCGTAGTAAAACAGGTTTTTTCCGGGGAAATTGTTGATCATTGCGTAAGGATTTTCTTATATTTATAATTTGTAAGTGAGGATAATATTTCAGATCGTGTTTGATTTGCAAAGTCCGGTGGATTGAAGTGTTTCTATCCTTGGTCATTGGAAGTAGGTTTGCAAAATTACAAACTGCTCATCAACTCTGCAACTTATTGTAGTTCACTAGCACTAGTTAGACCTATCAAAATGGGTCTTAAACCCATAAATGATCCATTTAAAAAATAAATGGGTTATATATGGATCACTTTAATTTTGAAAAGCATACTTTAAATGGATTTTAAGTTTAAAGACTAAAATAAATGGGTCTAAATGGGTTGGAGTCATAACCCATTTCCAAGGCACTAGGCTTACACACACTCTCTCTCTCCCTCTTCAACCATATAAAAATATTTTTAAAAAATCAAAATTATAATTCTTTTCTTCTTCTTTTTTTATTTCTTATTCATTCTTCCATCTTCCTCGACTGGTGGCTGGCCAAAACAACTGGCCAAGCGAAGGATGAGCTCGATAACATTTTGCACTAGGAAGGCTAGAGTCGCCGATCTGGCAAGTCTGAGACCTCATCGATGTCTAGTCTTTGGTGAGGCTCAAGCCTCACCAATTTGGCGAGACTCGAGACCACCGATCTCGGCGAACTCGACCTTGCCAAATCTAGCTAGGCTTGATCTTGCCTACCATTGCCATGGTCGGTGACTAGTAAGAAGGAAAAATAAAAAAATTAAAAAAAAAAAGAAAAATTTTAAAAAATTGATTTTTAAATAAAAAATATTAAAAGGAGTGTACAGAGGAAAATCAAATCAGATTTTTCAGCTAAATAGCAGACAATATTTTCTAATTTATGTTTAGATACAAGGCAAACACTAGAAAATATTGTTATTTTTTTAGAAAATGAATTCTGGAAAAAATTTTCCATTAAACAAACGAGCCTAATTTAAAAAAAATTATAAAAGTTGTTAACTAGATTTTTATTGCATGAAAGTGTTTTAGCAATTCAATTTTTAAAAAAATATCATAAGAAACAAGTTTTTCTAGTTTAGGTTAAATGGGTCATATCGGGTATGGGTTGAAAATCTAGAGGAAGGGGAGGGCATGTTTTCCTTTCAATAATTAAGGTTTTTTACCTTCATCAAAGATCTAGTACACCGAATCAATCATGGAAGTTCTAACCGAGCGACAATTAATGAATTACTTTCATACAAATCACTTTGCTCTACCTCTGGTTTTTTACATAATTAAATTCTTAGATGTTTTTTTTTTGTCAGTCCTACTCTAATCCTATTTTACACTCACTCTCGGAATTTTCCGCCCGCCTCTTTGCCGGGCGTGGGGTCGAAAACCTACTTTAAACTTACGCGTCCCCACCCCATCCCCCCGAGAAGGTGGGGACACTTGAATTTTTCGCCTCAATGGTTGTTATTCATATTTTACGAAAGTAAGGGATCAAAACCATTGATATTGTTGGAATTTGACTCTTAACAAAAAAATTTGCATTACATTTTTGCATTTCGCAATTCGCATTTGGGAGATGTGTTGAATATAGTTTAGGATCACATTGCTGTTAACGTTTTATTAAGTTAGAGTTGTATTTACTTGCATTTGACGACATTAGCATCTTTTATGAATTTCATTTGCATGTTATTATCTACTTGGACGTTTACTATGTCGTAGCACGCTGTGTTACATGGCGTAGCATATTAGAAGATTATTCACCTTGAGAGATCTTAAGCACGTCAGGGAAGTAACAATGAAGGAAATCGAAAGCTAGAGAGGATCACACTCATTGGGAAACCTTCACTGCTAAACCTTCACCGCTAAACCTTCACCATTATCAATCTGTGTGGTATTTCTGGTGACCCTTGCGCGTAATTTCTTCATAAATTATTGGAATGAAAAAGGCAAGAGAAAGGATGGGCTAGCCAAATTGATTTGAGGGAGAGGTTCAGGGTGAAATATGAGAGAGGGAGTGTGAGATTTGGTTACGCAGGGTGGCTGAAAAGGAAATATATAAATAAAAAACAAAGAAAAAAAAGAGTGTGGCCAAGAGTGAGAGGGAGACTCCGAGGAAAAGAAACAGATAATTAAGAGAGATGAATTGTGTGATCACAAGAAAAGAAAATCGAAAAATCGGGTCGTTAGTTGAGGATTCGTCTCTGCCATTCACAGATTTTCCTATCATCTAATCCAGTCTTGGGACGACCCTCGATGTTCCTTGGACGCTGCCTCATCCTAACTTTATTATAAGTCAAACATTGTGTCAGGATTATTCCAAATCAGGTCAATCGAAGCAAAGTTTATGGATTATTTGTGTCAATTTTCTAAATAAAAACTGATTGGGGAAAGTTTGGAAAATTGTCTAATTTTACAAAGATTAGAGTAAGTTATGATATGAATTTACAAGTGGGTTTCCCCGGAGTTGGGTTAGGACCCACTAACGTTAAGGAATTTGGGCTAACATTTAGAGAATCAATTAAGAATTTTACATGCATAGGTAACAAGGGGAGAGGGCGGAGGGGAGAGGCGGCTGTCATGACTTATGCAAAAAGTAATTAGGTGACAAAATTACATGTATGCATATGTATACTATTCCTTTAAGTGTGATATTTTTTGTCTGGTCTCCCAACCTAAAATTGCTGCAAAACCAAGTTCATAATAGATTGAATTGATTTCAAATGAACCCACGCGTTATATTTGTCTTATATCTCTTAAAAGTGAATATAGTCATTAACATAATCAATTGTCAATTAAATAAAAAAGACATGCGATTTGCTTCTCTTTTGAAAAAAGGCTCAATTACTAAAAAAAGACATGCAAATTCAAGCGGCCGATAAATATGTGGGCCCGCATGAAACAGAATTAACAGTTGGGGAAAAGACACGGGGATTATACCTGAGAAAAACAAAAATTAATTTCTTTATCAAAGAAAGTTTAGGAGGAGGGGAGGGCGAAGAGAACGAACCTTATCAGCCAACTTACTTTGGCACAAAAATTATTTAAAATGACGTATGTATTCATTGTGAACTGCAATAGCCAGTCAATCATAATATGAGGTGCGAGGTACAAAACCATTTCGTCGTTGTGGCGTCCACTTTCTTGTCATGCCTAAAAGTCAAACCAACCGACCACTATTCCTTCACCCCTTTAACCAAATTGCCGCTAGATTTATTTTTTATTTTATTTATTTTTGATTTCATGATCACTCTCTATAAAAGCTGCCAAATCTCGTGTGTGGGCTTATTCTGGCACAGAATGCCCTTTTCTTGGACTGATTTTGCTGAATCCTTTGCTCTTGATTGACTGAGCACGGAAAAAAAGAGGATGGCAGGAGCAGGAACAACACCTGCAAGAGATGATCATCTCAATGAACTCGTAATTTCAATAGGCAGGAGAATTGAGCAACTATCACTGCCATCCGACTGTTGCATCTTCACCATTCCGAAAAGGCTCCGACAAACAAACAAAAAGGCTTACACGCCCCTCGTCGTCGCGATCAGACCTTATCACCGTCGCAATCCAAGCCTTAAGCTGATGGAAGATCACAAGCTGCTTTACTTGCAGAACTTCCTCCAGCACGACCAGAAAAACGGTCTCGAGGACTACATTGACAAGGTCAAGTCCTGGGAGGATGAGGCCCGGAACTGCTACGATAGGCACATCAACCTCAACTCAGACAAGTTCGCCGAGATGATCCTCCTCGATGGCATCTTCGTGATCCAGCTCGTACTGATATACGGGAAACAGTGGAAGAGGCTGCCCAATGACCAGATCTTCAGCGAGCGGTGGATTGTCGATGATGTCCGCCGCGACATGACACTGCTGGAGAACCAGATACCATTTTTTGTCGTCCGGCGGCTGTTCAAAATGGCGTTTGAAGAGCACCAGCAGGGCATGCCGAAGCTGCTTGAACTCGTGTGCCATTTTTTCGAGACGGTTCAGAGGATGGAGAAGTTGCCGGAGTCAGTGGAGTCGGAGGTGAAGCACTTCGTCCACGCGATCAATCTCTCATTCTTGCTGTCGGTGAGGAAGGGGCCAGATCGGTGCTATAGGAAGATCAAGTTCACCCCGAGTGCGACAGAGCTGGTGGCGGCCGGAGTGAAGCTAAGAAGACGTGAGAGTTGACTTGTGTCATTTTGTTTTCTGAACATGAATATCTATTTGATTCTGTTTCGTTCTCTGTTTATTCACCATTATTAACAATGCTCTCAGGTGACAGCAAGTGCTTGTTCGATATCGAATTCGAGAACGGAGTGCTCAGCATCCCGTATCTGGTTCTTGAGGACTCGACGGAATTTTATTTACGGAACATTGTGGCCTTCGAGGAATGTTACTACGAAAAGAAGTATATGATCGACTACATGGCTTTCATGCATCACCTGGTCGATACCCCGAGCGACGCAGAGTTACTGATCGACAAGGGAATCATCGAGAATTGGCTCAGCAATAAAGAAGCTGCCGCGCGGGTAATCAACAACTTCGGCAAGGAATATCTACTGTCAAAGGAATTCTACTTCAACGGCCTCAGCCACGAGCTCGCCAACCATTGCCAAAGGCCTTGTAACAAGTGGAAGGCGACATTCAGGCGTGATTACTGCAGTAACCCGTGGGTGGTCATCTCGGTTATCACGCAGTGGTGTTGCTTTTACTGACCGTAGTACAGACTGTATGCTCAGTCCTCTCTCTCAAAAACCTTGCTTTTTAAATGGTAAATTGCCACTGTAATTCTCTAAATTTCTATTGAATGATGTGTGATCAGCGGTCACTTCCTATTTGAATCAGCAGAACATCGATTAATATATGTCGCGGGGGGGCTCGCTTCTTCCTATTCAATACAGTTCACGATAGTTCACAATGTAGAACTAACGAATATGAATGGTATGTAGGGATTCGACATCTATTCTAAGGATGGTTCGCCAAATAAATGTTGCAGCAACTGACATTAGCTTGTCCGCGCTTATCAGCATTTAGTAATTAATAAATTTGAGGCATGTTGAGAAGGAATCAATGAATTTTGTCACTACGTTTTTGTTGTAAGTAGGCCTACAAAAGATTAGCTTGTCCGCGCTTATTAGCATTTAGCAATTAATAAATTTGAGGCATGTTGAGAAGGAATCAATGAATTTTCTCATGAAGTTTTTGTTGTAAATACGCCTACAAAAGATGCACCTCGCCAGAGCCTTGCCGGCCACGGTGAGGGATAAAGGAAAAATAAGGAAAAAGTGCAATAGAAAGAGAAAAATAAAAAGAAAAGAAAAAAATTGAAAAAAAAATATATTTTTAAAAAATTGTCTACATTAGTACCACTCCGCCAAAATTGGCCGGATGGACTTAATGTGCCAATTATAAAAGACTAAGAACTAAAGTGACAAAAAAAAAAAGTTTAGGATTGAATTAGAAAAGTTGCAATAGGTTTAGTATCTTTTTGGTAATTTTCCTACCAAACTCCAATGTGGTTTACTCAAGTTAAGTTTGAGTCACCCGTATTCCTCTATGATTTCGGAAATACAAATGTTAGCTCACATGTATATTATCACATATATAATGTATAAAGCATGATTCATTAATAGCATATATAAAGCTTAACATGTAACAATGAATAAAACAATGTAATTGGATTTGCATGTGATTTTAGTGACAAATTGTCCCTGTCTTCAAGTCTAAAATTATATGTATTGAATGATGTGTGATCATCAATCACTTTCTATCGGAATCAGCAAAACATTGATTTATATATGTCGGGGACTGCTCGCTTTTCCCTATTCGATAGATTTCGCGATGTAGAACTAGCAAATATGAATGTTTACGTAGCGATTCAACCTCTATCCCGTGGATGGTTCGTCGAAGAAATGTAGCCGCCATTGACATCAACTTGTCAACGATTATCAGCATTTAACAATTAATAAACTTAAGCCATATTGGGAAGAATCGACGAATCTTCGCAAAGTTTTTGTTGTAAGGACGCCTACAAAAGATGGTGGATCAGAGCCAGAGCTAGAGGTGTCAAAACGGATCAAAATCTCACTTTTCAACTCATATTCAACGGGCTGGGTTATGTATATATTAGCTAAAATCTAAAGAAATGAGTTGTTATGGATACAGAGTAGCAAAGCCCAACTAGATATGGGTCTAATGGGTTTAAAATATGTCCTTGCCACCAACCGCATTATACCTTGTAAGGACCGGAGGTTGCACAGTCATCTCTCGAGTTTTGCATTTTGGATTCATTCACTTGTTTGCCAAAGCACCGAGTTGGCCCAGTCACGAGCAAGCTTCGTGCAACTTGGAGTTGAGCATTTGATGTCGTGTTCCATTATTATAGCAAAAGTCAGATCTGGATGTGGTCCTAATTTATCTCTTGAAAAAAAAAAATTTGTCGTAACTGTTGCAACTCTCAATTGTTCATTACACAATACATTCATTTAAAGTGAATGCAGGAAAATCAAAAATCTTATTTTATTCTTTATTTTTCGTTTTTTCCTATGGTGAAGAATTTGAGACAAGATATCTTTAAGACGTCCGGTTGAATTTGGAAAATTTCAAAAATTTTGACAGAAAAGAAAATCAATATATTGTCAAAACTACTCTTTGTAAACTTGATGAGAAAGTTGTAGTCCGCTTATCTGCCACATCTACGGCAATGAAAAGGAATTCAATGGATGAATAGATTATTAAAATATACAATGTATTATGTGACGCTCTCTAAGAACTTAATCTTTTAGAGCAATGACCACCAACGTCAGAAGAGACATGAGTTAGATTGAGAATCAACTTCCAATTTTTGTTATTGAAAATCTGCTAATATTCACATTCGAGACTCAAATGGGAACACTACCATTTTTATTAAAGCTAAATCTTGAAGCAAAGCCGGGGAAGGAGAGGATGTTGGACTCCAAGGTCAAGCATTATTGGACGCATTAAGATTTTGGCATTTACCTGCCGCGACCTACTCATGGTTTAGAAACGGGTTCTCCCAAGCCCATACTTCGCACGATATTGGGTGTTCAAATTGACAGTATGGAGATTTTCTAAAGATAAGTCGTCACTAACCTAATGGGGTCGACTAAAAATCAAGTGAAGTATGGGAGCGTATTTGACATCCTACACAATCAGAGAACCTAGGGTCGGGAACATGATTACACTTATTAATCAACTAGTGCCCTTTTGATATCCAATATTGTTCAAGAAATTGATGCATGTCATGTCTTATGCACAGATAATTAGGGGACAAAATTATAAGGATGTATATCGATACTATTCTTTTAAGGAAGAGGTTTCTTTTTTGATCTTATCATTCTAAATTGCCACAAAATTAAGTTCACAATAGTAATTTAATTCTGAATGAATCCATTGGTTATTTTCGTCATTTAGCTCTTATAATGAATACAGTGATTAGTCGCCACCATCCGCTATCTATATATAGTCAATTAAAAAAATAAACACGTGTTTGCTTCTTTTTGAAGCCGTCATTTGAAACTTCAATCGGTGTCACCGGCATAATCCAACACGCGTTAAGTCTACCAAATAATAAACACAATGAATGGTCAGTAGACAATTGCTGTCGCAGGACACTACTTAAGCTCTGTCGTTTCAATCAAATAATTTGAAACTTCAATCGGTGTCATTGGCTCAATCCAACACGCTTAAGATCTTCTAGATAATAAACTCAATGATGGGTTGTCCCGTGTTCATAAAACGGTCCACCAAGGCCTCCGTTCTGAACATGCAAATTTTGCGACAATACTCTCACGTTTCAAATGGTTTCTAGCATATCCCAAATGGCCAGTGGTGACTCTTAAAACTATCGGGTTGTTAAATAACTTAAAATTAAAATGTCCAATGTCATACGAGATATGAGTTTGAGAGAGCTCGAGCTATTTAATATTATATTTTTCCTCTATTTATTTGTCTTTTTGGATGGAGTCCTGGGGATTGATTTCTAAAATTTTGATATCGTTGGGGCCATGTTCGCATAGTATACTTAGAGTGTTAAATTTTGGGAACTTCATTATCATAACACAATGAAATCTTACGATAGCATAATATTGAATTGATATTTATTAATTGATAAAGTCGATCGTCACGAGATTGTTCAAATTCCCCAATTTATTTTTCCTTTTAGTCATTATATAATGATAGCGAGAGAGGAAAACCAAAAGGATATTGGCAAACCGTTTCGTGATTTGCAGTTGACCATTAAGTGATGCAGCTCTTTTTTTTTTTGGTCAGTCCTACTCTATTCCTATTCTACACTCACTCTCGGACTTTTGTCACCCGCCTCTTTGCGGGCGTGGGAGTCGAAACCGCTCTTGAAACTTACGCGTCCCCACCCCATCCCCCGAAAGTGGGGATTTGAACCCCTCACCTCCCCATTTCATGTTGGAAGGGTGGCCACTAGGGC
Source organism: Eucalyptus marginata (assembly GCA_014182565.1). Lineage (NCBI taxonomy): Eukaryota > Viridiplantae > Streptophyta > Magnoliopsida > Myrtales > Myrtaceae > Eucalyptus > Eucalyptus marginata. Next base: position 16,980,726 of record CM024587.1, on the reverse strand, counting down.
GAATCCCAGTGGTTAGTGATGCAGCTCTTCAGAGTCACTCTCTTTTGCCTTAGTTGAATGATAATTTGACTGTAGAGTCACGAAACTCGCTATTTTCAATGTATGGTAGACAAATACGTGAAAAAAATAAATAAATTAGCTTGAGGTGTAGGTATTATGAATACGAGGCTTTGAGCTTTAATTACAATTTAATGACGTTGTCAGAATCGCACGTGACATATAGTACACGAAAGAATGCCAAAGCTACAAGCTGTGCCCTTTCATTAATTGCAACACCTACCTAGGCAACAACTAGAGGTGTCAAACGAATAGGTTGAGTCAGGTTTGAGTCGAGTCATTAATGGTCCAACCCAAATTGACTCATTAATCAATTTATGATCTATTTATGCCTAATGTAAATTTTTCGATCCATACCCGACCCGACTCATACCGATCAATTTAATTAAACTTAAGAAATCTTATTTCTTATATATATATATATATATTTTAAAAATGGTATTGCTAAAATAGTTTTATACAACATAAATTTAATGGACAATTTTTATAATTTTTTAAATAATTATTTTTAAAATCGAAGTTAATTATTTTTAAATTAAATTTTTAATTATTTTTAAATTTTTAAATATAATTTTCTTTTTTCTTTGTTCTTTTTTGTTCTTCTTCTTCTTTGGCCGGCCGTTGGCCACGATGACGGCCGACAGCGGCGGCCGGCCATAGGCGAGCCTCAAGCTCGCCGCTCGCCGATGCCCGGCGAGCTTGAGGCTTGCCCGATCCGGCGAGCTCGAGCTCGCCGACGCCGGCGAGCTCGAGTCTCGTCGGATTGGTGAGGCTCGAGCCTCGTCGAACGTTGGCAAGGCCTCCGCCTCGCCAGATTCGGCGAGCTCGAGGCTTGCCGGCGTTGGCGAGCTCGAGCTCGCCTCTCGCCGGACATTGGCGAGGCCTCCGCCTCGCTAGATCCGGCGAGCTCGAGGGTCGCTTCTTCTTATTCAATATAGTTCACGATAGTTCACAATGTAGAATTGACGAATATGAATGGTATGTAGGGATTCGACATCTATCCTAAGGATGGTTCGCCAAATAAATGTTGCAGCAACTGACATTAGCTTGTCCGCGCTTATCAACATTTAGCAATTGATAAATTTGAGGCATGTTGAGAAGGAATCAATGAATTTTGTCACTATGTTTTTGTTGTAAGTACGCCTACAAATTTCAAGATGTTGATATTCCCAGACCTGTATGTTGCTTATTTGCATGTGTTACAAGATGAGAAAAATGCACATCCATCCATCCTAAATATTTCATTTTGGGACATAAAACCATGAGATAAGGCGCAATTGTATATGAGCAATCGACAGTCATTAGCCAACAGAATTTAAATTTTCTATTTGAATTTCTTTATCCATGCTAATAAGTTTCAATAAATGTTAGTCAATGTTAAAAAAACTGCTAATAAATAAAATGATCGGTGACTTTTGTTTGTTGTAACTTGTTCATAAATTACCATTCTTTTTATGAAATTAACGACTTCTTGACAGTTTGTAAATTGGTAATTTTTTACATACTAACTTACCAACTTTTATTTGCATAATTTACCATCATTTCGAACTTATCAACTTTTATATGAAATTAACCATTGGGGCAAACCCCAGTGGCCACCCTTCCAACATGGAAGGGGGAGGTGGGGGGTTCGAATCCCCACCTTCTCAGGGGGGTTGGAGGTGGGGACGATTTAGTTTCAAGTGTGGGTTTCGACTCCCACGCCCGGTCAGGGGTAAAGGGCGAGAGTGAGAGTTAGAGTGGGAGTAGAGTAGGGCCGACCAAAAAAATAAACTCTTAGATGAAATTACAAATCTAAATTAAAATAACTTACCAAATTTTGTCATATTAAATTGACACTTGTTTTGGGATGCAAAATTTCATTTGAGTTACATATAGTTTAATTGTTTTTCTAAATTTTACAACTTTTTTACAAACATACCAATTTTCATTAGGCTTGATTAGTAAATAAATAAATGTTGGTAATAAATTCAAATGAGAGTTGTTTAAGACTGCGCATGGTAACGTTTACGTTTCTCCCAATTTATGTTCTTTTGTTCCTCGGAACAAAAAAAGAACATAAACCCGTTTGGTAACGCCAAGTTGCTTTTCTATTTCGGGGAAAAGAAAGTTAGCCCAAGAATAGATTTGGAGCAGAAATGAGAAACAAAAAAAAATTGCTTGTTCTCGGGAACAATTTCTAGAAATAAGTCAATTTTTTTTTTCTTTTATTCTTCTCTCTTGCCGTGGCCACCTTCAACCACCCGGAGCCACCGCCGACCGTCGGCTGCCGTCGCTCGCCGCCGATTGCCGGTCACCGATCGCCGCCATCGTCGCCGCCCGGCCGCTGCCGCGCCGGTCGCCGCCGCCGTGGGCCGCCGGTCGCCACCGCCGCGGATCGCTGGTGGTCGCCGCCGCCGCCGCCACCGGTCGCCGCCGCCAATCACCACCGGTTGTCGGCCGCCAACCGCGGGTGCGGGCGGCGGCGGCGGCGAGCGGCCGCTTGGCGATCGACGATCCGTGAGCAAGAATAAAAAACGAATAAATAAATAAAAAAAAATCTGTTGTGTTACCAAACGCATTTCTATTCTTTTCTATTCCAAGAGTAGAAATTTTGTGTAGTTACCAAACGCATCCTTTTATTTAGAAATTGTTCCCGGAATAGAAATAGAAAAGAACTATTTCTTAAAAAAAAAAAAAAAAAAAGAACTCTTCCCCACTAAGAAGCGATGTCATGCGCACCCTAAACTTCCCAACTTTTAATATCGTTTGCAAAAAATTATTTGCATTTCTTAGCAACACCAACGAGCAAATTACTAGTCGAGGTTGATTTTCACCGAACGCCAATGAGAGGCAAGTCTCAGCCAATTCTCTTATTAGGTTGCACACGTAAAACAGTATCTATTGGTCGATTGTGTTGGAGAAAACTCTTTTGCTATTTTGAAGTTTTACTCTGAAGACTTTTAGACTAAAGTGTCAAAGTCTGAAGATCGTCAGACTTTAGATTCAAAGTCTACCCTCACTGACAGATTCCAAACTGAATGTTTACTGAAGAATGAAAACTTATCCAGATGCGGGATTCGCTTCAAGGTTTCGATTTGAAAGATTTATGGATGACCTTAATGTTGAATATAGCACCTACTTGATTAATTATCTTTATTGGAATCAATTCCGATTTGAAGATCTTTTGAAAGGCGAAGTAAACTTGGAAGGTTCTACTTATGGAAACCAAGATTCCTGATTGTATGGGTGAACATGATTGACAGGCTCTTATCACATCTCATCTAACGACTCGAGATCACCTTGATTGATTCTGTCCAACAGGTAGATTGAAAGAATTCATTTGGAAAATGCTAACGGTTGTAAAGGCATGAAGGTGTATATAAGGAGGACTCGCTAGTTGTTCGAAAGTGTGCATGAGAGAAAAATTTCAAAGTTTGAAGCTTTCAGGTCTTTGCTATTTCATTCGCTGAGCTCAAAGTTGTAAACAAAAGAGAGAAGTTCTTGTGAGACTTTATGAGAGACTAGTAGAGACTCTTCACAGTGAAGTCGATATGATACTGCTGTAAAATCTCTTTTGATTCATAGTGGAATCCAGCCAATAGGCTGTCAGTGTGGAAGAGTGGACGTAGGCTTGGTCTAAGCCGAACCACTATAAACCTTGTGTTCATATTCTCTTCCTTGAACTATTTACGTTTATTCGTAAGCCTTACTAAATTGTTTAAAGCTAAATGAGTTTATAGTCTGTTTATTTCTTCTAAATTCTGCAAAAATCTTTTTACATCTATCCACCCCCTCTAGGTGTTGTTACTAGTCCTTACAGATTGTATTGCGCACACACACACACACACACACATATATATATATATATATATATATATATATATATAGGCAAGTCTTAGCCAATTCTTTTATTGGGTTGCACACGTAAAACAGTATCTATTGGTCGATTGTACTGCACATATATATATATACCGCAAGTCACCTTGAGGCTACTCAAGTGGAAACATGAAATATGGAGCCTATCGATTTCTATTGCCAAGAACTCCAAAACTTCATGTAATTGTGAGCAAAAACACTTGATTTTCATCGGCCTTCCCTGGACATGCAAATACATACATTAAGTGCACAAGGCAATGGCACGATCTGTACATGGCTAAGACGAGAATAAACATTTATGAAAGTAATGAAATGCGCCATTCATCAGTTGACAATATAATTGTGAAACCAATCATGCTCAAAATGAAGATTTTATACTTCTGATAGAAAATATAAAGAAAAGTTGCAGCCACATCAAGCATATTTGGCGAACTTCGTAATCAGTGTATTACTAAGATAGCCTTAACGAGGAGAATAAAACATCTTCGCCAAAAAGGCAACTACTGTGCTAATCTTCGTAAAGAAAATCAAACTGTCCATAAATTTACCGAGATTAATCTTATGAAGATCTCTGACCTTGACCAAAATTAAGAATCCTTATCCATCCATAAATACCACCGAATCAGCAGATTTACTACTAACTGTGGATATCAGATGGCTATTTGAATAGCCGCTAGAAAGAAGACTTGCTTGGTCCAAAATGACACTATCTCAATGCTGTCCTCCTCCTCCTCCTCCTACTCCGTCTCCTCAATTGAAAAACTACACGTCAATCTATCCGATCTTACCTGCATCAGTCCTCCAAAAGCATGAAAAAGGATGACTAAGTTTGCTATCACTGTTTTCCCTTGAGCCTGTGATTGTATGGCACCTTTGCCTTTATCCCCTTCATCGCAACATCGGTCACGTTCTCCTTCTTGACGTCAATTTATTTTCCATTAATTGTTTTCCCATTTTCTGCGAGTTCTTTTTCCTTTGACTTTCCAGTATCAACAAACAAGTGCTCCTTGATGTATAAGCAGGGCCTTGCATCTCTCCTCCCTGAACTCGCATTACCACTTGAAGAAGCTCCAAAGGTGTGAGTGCAAGATCAAGCTCCTAGCCTCCAATAGGAGAATCTGTAAATTCCTAACAGATAAGCAAGTGAGCGGGGACAAGATGAGGGAATCAAAACATTTCCCCTCTTGGAATTGTCCATAATTTATTTGGATCCGGATGCTTTTGAAACACAGTCCTGAAGCCACAAATATGAGTGTAGCAATGGCTACACCGCTTTCCTCAATGCAATCTTCAATCACGTAGTTGTGTATTAGCTTATTCAGGCTTAACTCATTCCAATCGAGAGACCAATTCCTATGCAGAGCCCAAACATATCCTTTTAGGGGATAAATCTGAACTAAGCCCCTTGTTCCTTGTTGCATTTTAGTGCCCAGATTTAAATTGGGATAGATAAGATAAAATCCTCTGGATCATAAAAAATTCCATCATACGTTTGGTGCAACCTAAGATAGGACTAAAAATCTCTAAAAGTACTCTGTTTTGTCAAGCACACCAAAGGGATCGTGATTCTTCATCCAGAGTCTCAAGTTCGAACAAAAAGTTCTCTCTCTGACACACTTGCTCGAACTCAATCAGATCACAGTTACTCTTTTCTTTGCTCGAATTTACCCTTCATTCAACAGTTTGAGATACTAGGAAATGTGCAACAATGGGCAAAAACGAAGGACATGTGCTCTACGAGATTCATTGTCATACATCAGGGCCTTGGTTTTCTATTATCCTCCTAAACAGGTCCAATCCAATTCTCTTAACTCCATTTCTCATAAATTCAACGCCTTTTCAGTTTCTGATCTTCTTCTCCGTTTGCTTCTGAATTCAGGTGAATGAGGCTTCAAGTGGAAACTTCCTCTCCTTAATTTCAGGTACGTCTTCCTTCTCATATAAAAGTCTCATTTGAACCTTTTTTAAGCTGTTGTGAGAGTGAGTGAGTGATGGTCATCCTTGAGTTTTTTAATGCATCGCTATGCTTCTTGAGTTATAGCTTGGGTCTGTTGAGATTTTGCAAGGGTCAATTAATGTTCCTGTTTTATGTGTCATGAAGGTGTGAGTTGACTTCAATAGAAATAAAGCACAGAGCAGCAACAATAAGAGCAACGAAGCATGGACCAGATCGACTTTAGATTCCTTTTCACCTTTGGTTGTTGGAATGCGATTGGCGATGGTCGGAGGCAACGACGATTGCATGGTGATTGGAAGTGACAACAATCAGCTGTCGTCGTGGTGGTCGTCGCTCGGTGGCCGACGGCAATATCCACATGCTCCATCGCTCCATCTTTGGAAGATGACAAGGTTTGCTTGTTCATCTTGTTTTGATACGTATTTTTTTTTTAACTTTTTTATTCAATGATGGCTTATCGCACCCGGTTTCCCTGATTTTTTATCCAGCATTTTATCCAAATATTTTTGGGTCAAGAGGATGTTGCTAAACACTAAATATCTAGAATTAAATCTAGACCATCAAAGATTTCCCTATCCGCATATACCCACAGGTTTTGGCAAAGCCAGATCCAACCCAACGCAGAGAGCGCGGTTCTTGGTTACTTTTAGATGAAGCCAACTTATGCGCAACTTGAATGGCTTCAATGTTATGACATTCTGGATCAAAGCATAGGAACAGGGCATCCCATCATCATCATCATAAGTAGCCCAGACTTGATTATTACCAATTGAAAACTCTGTCCAATCATTGTCAAAACAAAACAAAAAATGAAAATATGGGTCTGCAATGAGTGTTTGCTTTGGGACTACGTTCTCCACTTCAGATTCAACATTAGAAATAGCATGGGAAAAATTTTTGATCCGACTTTTGTCTTTTCGGTCCATGGGCTTCATATGCTTAGCTGCAGCAGAAGTTGGACCATTTGTAGGAGCTTTCTGCTCCACGTTGTACTCTTCCTTGCTGTTTCCTTATGAAGAATTTAGTCCATCTGCAAGTTCATTCTCACTACTCCAATCATCAAGCTTCTTAAGAATTTCCTTCTTTGCTATATGTATTAACATATTTGGTGTTAACATATGATGCAGGTGGGGGGACACTTCCCTCAGTTGACGCGATCAAAGATTGCAGTGAGGATTGTGGTGTTACTGTTGTTCTACTCATCAAAGTTCGTGGCTTCAAGACTGTGTCTCATAGGCATCTGAATCCAAGTAAAGTATGGATGATTCCAAGAGAGAAACGTTTGGTTCTCTCATCAGGGCCCCACTCACTTACTTACAGGTCAAGAAGGTGCAAATGCTCCTATTGGATGCTGAAAGCATAATCCTGCATCCACACCTTTGCAGCTTCTTCAAGTGGTGACACAAGTTGAGGGAGGAGAAACTTGTTCTCGGGGCACTGCTGATACAATTAACGAGCACTTGTTTGCCGGTACTGGAAAGTCGAATGAAAAAGAACTCCCAGAAAATGGCAAAACAATTGATGGAAAAGAAATGGAAGTCAAGATGGACAGCATGATCAATGTTGCGATAAAGGGGATGAAAACAGGTGTACTAACGCAAACTTAAGGGAAAGCAATGATGAAGAATATAGTCATCCTTTTGCTTACTTTTGGAGCATTGCAACCGGTTAGATAGGATAGACTGAAATGTGGTTTTTGATTTGAGGAGATGGAGGAGGAGGAGGAGGAGGAGGAGGGAAGCATCCAGACAGTACCATTTCGGACTAAGTCAATCTTCTTTTCAGTGTTTGTTCAAATAGCCGTATGAAATCCATAGTTAGTACTTAATATGTGGATTTGGCTGGTATTTATGGGTGGATAAGGAATCTTAATTTTGGTCAAGGTTGGAGATCTTCAGAAGACTAATTTAAGCATTATAGATAACTTTGCAGACAGTTTTGATTTTCTTTACTAGGTGTAGCAAAGTAGTTCTTTTTCTGTTGAAGATGTCCTATTCTCTTCATTAATTTTATCATGGTGATACATGGAAAACAAAGTTGGCCGGATCTGTGTTATGTGGCTGAGACTTTTCTTTACATTTTCATATCATATGTATAAGATTTTTGTTACGAGCGTGATTAGTTTCGGCATTATTTGTCAAGGATGAATGGTGGATTTCATTGCTTGCATAAATCCTTTTTCTTTTCTTAGCCCTCTACAGATTGTGTAATTGCCTTGTTCACTTAATGTACATGTTGGCATATATGGGCTGAGATTCTACTCACAATTTCATTAAGTTTAGGAGTTCTTGGCGATGGAAACTTATACCTCCATACATCATGTTGTAGCCTGAGTAACCTCAAGGTCAAAGAATTCATTTCGGGTGAGAAGCCGCGAGATTGAGAAAAAGCAAGAAGCCAATCCGAAAACAATTGGAAAAAGGCATCACGGTCAAACTGTGAGATTGAGTCGAGAACAAGAAAAGCACGGTGAGAGCTTGATATAAAAGGAAAAGCACATACTCACGCACAGCCAAAAGAGAATGAAAGGAGGTGTGCATTCAATGATAAATTCGATCAAGCAAGAAGAATTCGATGTTCGTCATGATCTCAAGGAATAAATCAAAACTTTTATTTCTATCTTTTGATTGATTCGATTCCTTGAGCCTACTAATGTTTCACTTTGGTTTCATTCGAGCATTGATTCCAGAACCAGTAGCAATCCGAATCAGAAACATGGAAGGACTCATCCTGAATTTGACTTAATCCGGACCAATTCCCTTGCGTTTAATTAAGATTCACCGTTCTTATATTATATACATATTCAATTGACATTGTAGCTTGCACCTTTCTAGTTTATTTTGACGCGGCTAGTTAGTTCGTAAATTATGGTTTTGATTTTCATTAGTTTCCATTAGTACTTATTACAGAAATAGTCTAGAATCATTTATGAGCGATCCTGGACTTTCTTCGTTGTTTGTTTATCTGTTTTTGCTTTATCTAGCACGTTTCCCTCGCATTTAGATTCTCTTTTTCTTGCATTAAAATCTAGTATGTATAGTGTTTATTATTTGTGTTTTTGGAGGTGTTTCAACCTTTGTTTTTACAAATATCTAGAAAAATTTGAATAAGTTTCACCGATGTTTTCTTATGTCAAAAATTGGATCTTTTTACTAGTTTTGTTCCAGCATATTATAGTTTAAGAGTATTGGTTTAGTTCTTATCTCATTCATAAGCAATTAGTTTACATAACAAAATGAAAAAAAATAATAAAATTGAAAAAAATTGAAAAAGAACTAGTTATTTCAAATTAGATCAATCTCATCTAGTTTAGTACTTATCTTTTAACACTTAGATTTGAGAATTCACATTTATTAGCTTGCACATTTACTCATTATGTATTGCTCATGGAATCCTATTCCGAGGTCATTTCTTTCTTCATATCTCACTGGCTTTATTATTGCTTGGTTTGATCATTCGTTATTTGAATGTACACGCATGATTAAATATGAGACTAATCGTATGCAAAGCCTTTTATAAAAAGGGAAAAGGTAATGAATCTAGACTAAGTCTCCGGACCCACAAATATTTGGTTTGTAGAAGTGGACACCCATATCTTACTTGGCCCTAGCCTCACTTTGACTCCTAAGTAAAATCAATAGGTATAATCAATGAGAAAACCAATTGCGACCGATAGGGTTTGTGAGAGTCTGCGTTAAGTGCACGCAGCATTATTTAGCAACTTGTCAAAAAACACCAGACTATTGCAAGAAAATGAACACTAGAAGCCCGTCTAGATCATGTGACACTTGATGCTGTGAATTTGTAAAACCAGCGGCTTTATTAGCAAAAAGTCTAAAGGGCTCCAGGCTCCTATTATGTTGAAATCAAAATTTCACATTATGCTTATTGGTAAAGTTGAGCCTTTCCTACTTTCGGACATAAAAGGGTTGAGTTGAGTTGATAAATCTTATGCAACATTGCGTTATTCAGAAGAACTTTGAGCTTAGGTTCCTTATTACCGAATCCAAAGCAAAACCCGAAGCGGAACCATCGCCACTATCATGAAGAAACGGCGGCACACCTACAGCTCCGGGGTGACAATGGGAGAGATCTGCAGACAACCACGTATCGATCAATATTGAAAGCCTCAACATTGAAAATCTCAACAACGACAAATTCAACTCCAGAAGAGGGAATCCAAAATCTGGCATTTTCGATCCAAGAGAAGCTCAGGTCCTTACCTACGCTATCCTCCGAATGCAGCATCTTCCGCGTACCGGAGAAGCTCTGACATAACTACGAAGAGGCCTACATGCCCCGCGTCATCGCAATCGGACCTCATCACCGTCACAGCCAAAGCATCATGCAGATGGAAGATCACAACCTGTGGTACTTGCAGAGCTTCCTCGGGCACAACCAGAAATGCCGCCTCGAGGACTACATCGAGAGGATCAGATCCTGGAAGGACTGCACCCGGAGTTGCTATGACAAGCGGATCGACCTCAGCTCTGACGAGTTCGCTGAGATGATGCTCCTCGATGGCATCTTTGTGATCCAGGTCTTCCTGATGTACCGGAACCCTGAGTGGAGGCCCAACAGCGACCAGATCTTTCGCAGGCCGTGGACGCTCAATGACGTCCGCCACGACATGAAGCTGCTGGAGAACCAGATGCAACGGCTGTTCCAGATGGCCTTTGGATCACGCCAGAAGCACACGCCGGTGCTGCTCCAGCTCACATATGGGTTCTTCGGGCCAGGGATGAAGATGCAGGAGGTGCCAGAGGCAGTGATGGAGTCAGAGGTGAAGTGCTTCCTCGACGCTATAAGGCTCTCGTACTTGCCGGCAGCAAGGAAGGCGCCATACGACATCCAGGAGGAGGTCAAGCTCATCCCATGTGTGACGGAGCTTGTGGCGGCTGGAGTCGACCTGAAAAGAGGTGAGAGTCGATTGTGTCATTCGATTTTCTAAATTTGAATATCTATTGTTCTATTTTCTATTTATTTCCTTATCTTTTATTAACATGCTCTCAAGTAAAAGCAATAGATTGTTTGACATCGGATTCAAGAATGGAGTGCTTGAAATCCCACGCCTTCATCTTTACCACACAACGGAATCCTATTTCCGGAACCTAATCGCCTTCGAGCAAATATGGATCACCTAGTCAACACCCCAGCCGACTCAAAGTTGCTGATCGACCTGGGAATCATTGAGACCTGGCTTGGTAATGAAGACGCTGCTGCGGATCTAATCAACAGCTTCTGCAAGGACACTTTCTTATGGACGAGGAATGCCTACTTCTACAGCCTCAGGCATGAGCTCGTTGCATATTGCCAAAGGCCTTATAACAAGTGGAAGGCATCTTTGAAGCGCAATTACTGCAGTAGCCCATGGGCGGTCCTCTCAATTATCACTGCGGTGGTGTTGCTTACGCTGACTGTAGTACGGACAGCATGCTCACTTCTATCTCTCAAATAACTTTGCATTTTGAATGGTACATTGCCACTGTAATGCTCCAAGTTTTGATTAAAATATGTGCGATCATAAGTTACTTTCTATCAGGATCAGCAGATCATCCATCTATGTGTGTTTGTCTGGGGTGCAGAATAATTAGCTTTTCCCTGTCCAAAGCATTTCACAATGAAGAACTGGCTAATATTAAGGGGACGTGGCTATTCAGCCTCTATACCAAATATGGTTTGCCCAAGAAATGTCGCCACAACTGAGTTTAGCTTGTAGACCCTTATCAGCAGCAATTCCTTGAGGCATGGTGAGAAGGAATTGTTGAATATTTAACAAAGTTTATGTTGAAAGCACGCCTTCAGAAGATGGTGCATCAGAGACAGAGGGAATGAAAGCCTATCCTAAGGGAACCTGACCTTGTGTAGATAGTTTCTTATAATATTGCCTTCAACTTTCAGATGCCATCGAAGTCTTCACGGTGCGAGAATTTGGCCTAGATCAAGACGTTCTCATAATGTAACTTGAAAATCAACTGCAGCAATCTGCATTATGCATAAGACTGTATCCACGCCGTAATATTCTATCTAGCAGTAGATATAGAAAAGTTTTGATGGATTTTTTACGAAGTTGCAGATTGAGTTCTTCCAAACATGAAGCAACCGAATGTGAACATGATAGATGCCCCTTCACTACCCTTTGTAACAGATGCAGTCAATTTTGAAGTCAATGGGAACTCCAAAAATCCACTCAAAAAACGGGATAAGTACACTAAAAGTATTAAAAGTTATATATGATGTTTACTTTAGTGTTAGAAGTTTTCGAGAGTTTATTTAAATACCAAATTTTTTGAAAAATAATTTTTTTAGTGCCAACTCTGATCTGTTTAACCAAAATTCCTACATGACCTTTTTGTTTAATTTTTTATGCCGACACGGCTTGCCGGAGGGTTTAGTTAGCATTTGAAGCATGAAACTTGTCGTTTGGTAGCTTTCCCTACCCTAAATCGCCAAATTGAAAGAAAGCCCCAATTTCGAACCCTTACCAGCCATTGAGTGAATCCTTCCACCTTGATCTGCCATGTTCCGGCGAGCAACGAAGAAGCTGCTCCACCAGCTCATCCCGACCTATGCCACCGTGAGGGCCCGTCCCACCCCTTCTTGAGAAAAGAGAAGATCAAATCTCAGCTTCAACTTTTTTTACCAAAAAAAAAAAAAAATCTCAGCTTCAACTTTAGTCTGAACAGAACAAAATGGGGAGTCGGACTCTACCTGGTATATGGACGATAATGGAGTTGCAATCTGTGACGAGATCGAGGACAGAAAGTTCAGCTATAACTGCCGGTGGGAGTCAAAGTGAACGAATAGATTTCTGAAGCGATTTCATCTCTTCATAACCGGCTGCAAAGCAGAGTAAAACAGAGTGTGCCTCACACTCTTCCGGAATCAATTGTTGGTGGCGGCAAACGAAGGTCAGATCAACGAGGAAGATTCTCAGTGATGAAGAAGCCGAGAATCAAAGCCAGCAATGGTGTGTTGAGCCGGATACGAATTCTTTAAGTACTCGGATAATAGAACAGAGAGTAGAGCAGGACAATTCATGGCACATCGATAATATTCCGACGATTGAGAGTGGATGACAATTTGGGAACTCCATAACATCAAGAGCTTTTGCTTCCTTTTTCTTGCGAAAAAATGTGTTTTTGGAGACTGTACCCCTCCATCCTTCTAAGTTCTCTGTGACATGTGTATATACCCTAAAAGAAATGAATCCTTCTCCGTCAAACCCCAAAATTGATTCTGTTATACAGCTTTTCTAGAATCTTCTCGAGAGGACATTGCTTCGCCCGGCCACATCAAAGGGCGCGGGACGCACGTCCGAAGCTTCGGGAGTGGGTGAACAGAGATTCAAGATAGAGAGGCGTGCTCTTAAAAAGCGAAGATTGAAGACACGAAAAAAAGGCCTCTCGCCCAAGCTTGCCGGAGACAATAGGGGTGGTTTGCGAGCGACACCGACACTCGTCCATGGACGAGCAATTCGCGAGCGTCCCCGTCACTCGACCAGATCTGGTGGCGACTCCACTGGTGGCGACGATGGAGGAGGGGCGGAGGTCGAACTCGGAGAGAGGGCATGACCAGATGGGTTTTTTCAGCAAGAGAGACTGGAGGCGTGCTGGTGAGAAAGAGGGCCGACACCATTGTTGCAGAGAGCGAGCTTCGGGAGAGGATAACGGAGAAAGAGAACCAGAGATAAAAAAAAAAAAGGAAAAAAAAAAATGCCCATATTTTCTCCTCTTCGTTGGACAGCAGCAAAAAACACGTGGACTGCTTTTTTTTTTTTTTTTTTAATGCCGAGTTATATTATATTTTTAATTATAAAAGTCCTGTAAATTTTTAGCTGGAATTTATCGCCGAAAATACTTAAATGATCATTTTTTTCTCCAATTTAGCACTTAAGTGAGCTGGTAAAGATTTTTGATACTAAAGTGAACGCCGCACACAACTTTTGATACTTTTAATGTATTTATCCCAACAAAAAACAATAATCTAAGGAAGTGATGAAGCGAAAATTGAACAGACAATGACAATACTGATAATACTAATATTAACAATAATGCCAAAAAAATTGAACTGACAATGACAATACTGACAATACTAATACTAACAACAATGCCAAAATGGTACTACCAAAACAGTAGTACTCATCACTCAATTGTGCTAACGAGCAAACATGTCGAGAGAGTCTAGATTGAACAAGAGCAGAGTTTTTGTTCCCGTTGCATGTTTTGTATATAATTGGATATATTATACCTTGCAAATTATACATATTATATGCGTTGATTTCACAATTGGACAAACACTAATTAATATTGTAATTTACCATTTTACATGATTGATATAATATGGTGAGATATAAAGATTATTAATTAATTTAATATGAGCTTGGATAATATGGGCCGAGTAAAGCTCAACTTGTGATGAGAGAGCATGTGATTTAAAACTCTATAAATAATACTCACGTCTCTCATCTAATCATAATACACGAATATCCTCACATAATAAGCGTTTAGTGAAGGATGAGGGAAATAGAGAGTGTCATTAAGTCAGTGATATAGAAGGTAATAGAGAAAAAGCACTTGAAAGCTCTTGAACTTTTTAGATCATCTTTGTTCCGCATTAAAAACAATGGATTCTAAATCATGTGCTTAAATCTCTTTTACTCAAGTATAGGTGTTCTTGATTCTAGCTATAGAAATCTTAGGTGCCGTTTTTATAGCTTATATGTGGTATAAGAGCTTTTCATAGTCTAGAACTCGAAAGTACGAATTTTGCTTTTTTAGGAATTTTTTGTCAAGTGAAAATTGATTTTAATTGCATAAAAGGTAAGAGATCGTTAAGACGAGCATTGTGAGTGGTTGCGTGGCACACGCCCCCACGCATGGCCACACTCTGATGACTGATGGCATGCATCGAGCACATGCCTCCATCCACTCTTACGCGCAAGTGCTCCCTACACACATTCTTGGGCTGACGTCATGCTAACGTTGGCGACCCACAAAGTGGGTTAACCCGGGTGACTCAAACCAACCCAATCCAGGACTCGACTTGTTAACCCACTCGACCCGATTCTCTATTGACCGGACCGGTCAACCATCAAACTAGTCGAACCTCAATTGAATCGGCGGTTCATGCCGATTCAAGCACTCCAATGCGTGCGTTACGTGTGCCGTGCACTCTAGTGGCACATGAGGATGTGTCCAATCTCCAATTGGAGTGTTCTTGGAGCCTATGTGCTCGTATTGAGATTCTTTACGTTGTGATATATTTATTTTATATGTTTGATGATTTTATCAATGTGAAAATACATATAGAACCCTAGTAGAAGAAAGTTTCAAAAATTCAACCGGGTTATAACTGCCAAAATGACACACTTAATTGGATTTTAGAAATATTTGTCTCATATTGTGATGGGATGTCTCCTATTCCGTTGTGTGGTCATTCTCCCAAAGGAGAGGATTTTTTATTGGTTCATGGAGGATTACATGAACAACTTATGTGTTGATACCTAAATTTTGCCTAACCATTTAAAAATTAGTTGCATAAAAATTAAAGATTAATATCTAACCCCCAAATAAATATATTAATTACATATAGATATTGGGAGCATTTGCGTTAATAATTGCGTTCATTGGACCGATGGATGGATTTAAATGGATGGGTCTAGACAAATTATGCTAAGCACGTGGTGAAAGGAAATTTGGGCTAACCCGTAAACATTGTTAGTGGCCAAAAATCTCATATAGATCGGAGCGTTGAATCAAGAAAGATGGATTTCTCAAGGAGCAATTAGGCTATACGTGATTGATTTTTTGACAATTGGCAGACAAGATGAGGAAGATACAGTCAATATCTTTATAGAATCGAGTCCCTAGTCTAACCAAATTGGGAATGTGGCTCGCGGCCAATGGATGAGAAGGAAAGAAAATCGATTTCTGCACATGCAAAATCAAAGAAGGGGGAAGAATAACACAAGTGAGGAAGAAATAAAGATAATTATATATTAAGCACTCCCAAGAGGAGCGAAGATATGCTCTCTTCCCTTGAAAGCCTCAGCTGTCCCATCTATGAAAAGGACCCATTACAAGACAAAGAGGAGGCCATACAATTGATACACACGGCCACATTGGGGCGGATCCGTTCACAAGAACACGTCCACAATAGTGATGGAGAGAATATATGGCTACATCAAGAGAAGGGGAGTCATTCCCAATGCACAAATAAGAGGGGAGAGAAGATTTCTTTTCTTTTGACTACAGGCTACGCTGGCCCCCGGTTGCTGCTTCCTCTTCCAAGAAGCTGTTGTCATCGGAAAATACATCCAGCCACCGCAGCGCAAGTCTACTTGAACCATCAACGACTTGCAAAGCTCTGTCCAACCCCTTGCCCAGTACCTTCAAGTTCCTGCTCCCTTCACCGACGTGGATGTTGCCCCGACGAAGGTGATCCAACCTGCGATGACGACTCGCTGGTTCTGCCACTGCTGTAGCGTCTGACTTGCTACTCCGTCTCACCAGCCATGACTCGGGATCATCCCAGCACACGGTTGCTGGGTTCCCGTCGAAATTGCCGATTGCTTCGTCACTCGCGCAATCTTTCCGACCATTATAAATCCAAGCATTCTCTACAGTCCTCCGCATCAGCTTCGGCGAGACAATCCCCAGCACTCCTCTCCTCGCCAACAAGTTTCCCAGCAGGAACCATTATACTTAACGTGTTCTTTTCTTATAGATCCCTTGTGATTGCAGCGCATTCAACGATCACTTGCAGCAATTTTAAAAATTTTGGATTTTCCCGTGAGACCCCATGATCACCAATCATCAATCTAGTGCCAAGTGGGGGAAAGACTCGGTGGAGATCGCAAAGTGTAGAGGACAAGAACAAAATCCACCGAAAAGAAGAAGATGAATCCACTTGGGAGGCTATGAAGTTCTATTTGTCGACGTGCAACGGAGTCCAGCGCCCTCAACGACCCACAACCCGCGCCGCACCTTGACCCGGGTAAGCCGCCAGCCATATACCATGTAGAACCACCGCTGGTACTAAGCCACTGTGAGCGCCGCCGACTGCAATTCCCGTGTCCGAATTCAAATTTGGAAAATCAATATTTGAATTAGGTAATGATCTAGTGCGATATCAATTCGGATATTTCGTTATATGATTTGATTGATTCTCGTTATCTTTCTTGGTATTGTCATACCCAAAAGATTTTTCGAGTATCTGTGAAGTAGAATAATTTCATAATTTCATAACCTGCAATGAACAGTAGTCTGATTTTGTGCGCAAAATATGACTCACAATTTCGCGGAAAATTGGTCAATCCGATCTCATGCCTAATATGATTTGTTGATCTTATTTGTTTCCAAATTTAGATGGATATGGATGATATTCTAACCGGTATATGTTATCCATTGCTTGATTTATTTCTATTCTTATCTAAAAAGAAAATCACAAAAAGATGTAGATTTTAATTAGTAACATTGCATATTATGATAAGATTACATGTTTAATTTTATTTTAGATAATCTCTCTAAAAATTAAGAAGAATAAGCTTAGTAGTTCTTTCTAGATAGATTGCATTTTACGTTAGGGATTATCTAGTTAAGATAACATTCTAGTTTAAATTAATATTTGGCCTAGTTTGATTCCCAATATAAGTTGGATAATATCTTAATTTAGATAGTCAATTTTCACTATTTTCTAATTTCGAATTTTATATAAAATACCAAAAAGAACATTATCTTAGAATAAATTAGATTATTTTTCTATGATAGGTTGCATGTTTAAGTTATGGTACTTGATTAATTCCAAATTTAATTCGAAAATACGTAAAATATATATATAGTTAACCTTTATGGTATTAGAGCCAAAGCAAGTCAATCGATCCTACACGATTACATGACAACGGAGGGTTATTCATGGATTGATCAGACTCAAACATGGGTTAGTTTCGAGTCAACCATGGGTTGGTTTCGAGTCAACCATGGGTCACATGTGGTACCCTAGACAGGCGCGAACTTCGGTTTGGGTCTAGCCGCCTAAGTACCGCCAAAACTGCCCAATTTGTGTAGACCATGTTAAGGCCATTTCCACTCAAAACTTAACCACAAACCTCAGTCCAATTACGGATGTCGATCTTGGATGATCTCAAGATATTCCTATTTGATTAAGACGATATTTAGCTAATCCTCACAATTATCCTTTGTCCTCTTGAATTTTGATCAATTAAAAGGGAATGATTATTGGAAGCCAAGAAGCCCCACATGCCTAAGCTAGGGAGGGAACTTGAGGATCAAGTTGTCTTGTAAAGTTTAAACAAATCCTTGGATTTTGGAAGGTAATCCATAAGTGCAATGGTTGAGTCATGTGCTTATTCAGGGATTTAGGCCATAATAATCTTAAATATGAGAGTTAAATAGTTTCTTGAGGACAAGTTGAGAAGAGACTAATGTTTGGTGGCCATACAAAGGGGGAGGGCAAAGGAGAGAACAAATCTAGTTTGCATAATGAAATTAGTTGCTCTTGAAACTGAATAATGATTAAACCTTTGAGGCTTGAAGGATAAGGTTGGCCAAGATTAGTCCTTAATGTGACACTTGGATGGATAGGATTTAGTCTTGCAAACCAAGTCAAGGAAATCATCATTAGCCATCATTACCTATCCAATTATTGAGTTTCTCATAAAAAGGCTTAGAACCATTCTCTCTCTCTCTCTCTCTCTCTCTCTCTCTCTCTCTTCTCTTCCCTGAGACTACTCATCTTCCTCTCCCTCTCTCTCCCCCCTCTCTCTCAATCGTTCCTCCGCCCCCCCTCCCAATGTGAGCCGCTGTCGCCGCCTGCTCGCCATCACCATTGTCGTCGTCATGAGCTATGAGCCACCCACCATCCGTCTTCATTTTTGTTCCAATTTCGTAAGTAGATCCCCTAAACATTGGTTAGGCTGTTGTCTTGCGTAGTTTGGACTTAGGTTAGGTTTTTTTCTTATTGTTGAATAGGGCTAAACCATCCTAGGTAGAGTAGATTCATGTATTATTTTTGTATGGTTTGCTCATATTATGCTTGAGTTACGAGGTTCGAGAATAGGCAAGATCTTGCTATGTGATCATTGAGGTTACAAGGACTTGTTGTTAATGGATGCGGTTTATCTATGTGTTATTGTCTATGCTTGATTACAAGGATTTGTTGTTGTTAGTGGACGCGGTTTATCTATGTGTTATTGTCTATGCTCGGTTGCAAGGATTTGTTGTTGTTAGTGGACACGATTTGTCTATCTATTATTGTCTATGCTTGGTTGCAAGGATTTGTTGTTGCTAGTGGATGCGATTTGTTTATGTGTTATTATTTATGCTTGGTTGCAAGGATTTATTATTGTTTCGGCGTTTAGCAACATGTCCATAGTAATAATTTCTATTTTTTTGTTCCTAGAAATAGATTTGGAATAGAAATCTATTTGATAAATTTTTTACTCTTAGGAATAGATTTGGAACATAATCAAGGTTTAAAAAAAAAAAAAAAAAACGTTGATTCTTTGTAACCGGGAACAATTCCAAAATCAAGCAACCCAAATTTTTTTCTTTTCTTTTCTCTTCTTCTTTTCTTCTTGTTCTTCTTCATTCTCTTTTCTTCTTCCATTGCCGTCACCATTAGCCACCACTGCCGCCGTCACGCCCGATCCTCGGCACGCGCCCATCCCTTACCTTGGTCGATTTTAAAGTGCGATATCACAAGACTATGTATCGCCGACCCTTTTCTTTTTTATTATGCGCATGCGGAAAGCGGTTATGAATCCCCATACAATAAAACAATGGGATAAAAAACAGACTATATTTTTCATATTGAAATTCACAACCACGCTTTTAATAACAACATAACTCATAGTATATTTACAATACTATTTACAGCAAACAAGTCTCACACCTATCTACACTAAGACAGGGTTCACAAAAGGGATGGGATCTCAATCCACATCCGGGTTGAACTAAAGATCCCTCTCTGGATCATCATCTTCTTCAAAAGTCTTTCTCCTCTTCAGGTCTCACCTCAGTATTCTCCTTCTCAGGTTCCTCCTCTTCAGCTCTCCCTCAGGGTCCTGAAATGATGTCCCACAACCGGGATGAGGCACGTGCCGGCCAGCTTCTACCCCCCTAAGACTCGATTAGTAGCCAATATACTATGGGCTGCCTAAATACGCACAGTCGAGGGCTTACCTTGGCCTCGATTCCACTTGCAAATCGGTATAATTCATAATAGGCACCCAACTACTTCATAACAAATCGAACTAGTCGATTACATGTCATGTGGAAGACACGCGTGTATTCTCTAAGGCACTAGTTCACTAAAGTGATGCATCAAATCACCGGGCACGTGTCTCTTCCAAGATGCCTCACTTAATTCCCGGCCCACGTGCATTCTCTAAGCGCACTCGTTCACCAAAGTGATGATCAATTCACCGGCCACGTGCCTTTTTACGATGCTTTGGGCCACGTGCATTCTCTAAGCGCACTCATTCACCAAAGTGATGCATCAATTCACCTTTGAGCCGTGCCCTTTTTAGATGCCACCCCGATTCACCACTCCACCATCGATACTGATAATCGGTACCCAAACATTTCCCATCACATAATTGAAATCAACCAATTAGGAACATGTCCTAAAATCCACAATTTAAATCAATTCCATATAAATTGAAGCTCAATTAAATAAACGGACTGCACCACGACAATCAGCACGAAATTCCGGTCACCAGCCATCCCGGTTGAATTTCCGGAAAAATAAATAATTAAATAATTAATTTCGAAAAATAAATAAATAAATATTAAAAATCCAATTTAGGCCCGTAATGCCTGATTGGAAGCCGAGACGAGTTCGGAAAATTACCGAGACTCGTTCAATAAATAACATGGCATGTCTATTTGCTAATGTCTATTTCTAACCACCTAACATGCATCATTAAGTCTCTAATTTAATTTATCTAAACTAATCTAACCACCTAATTGCATTTAATTAAATCTAACCAACTCTAAGTATAATTAGCAAACTAAGAAAGCATTAGTGAGTAAAACTCACTTGGTAAAACGAGAGCGAATCACCGCGACGGTGATGCGATGGCGGCCGAAATCGGATTTTCGGCGACACCGGGCTCGGGCGCCTTAGACTCAGCCCAACAAATCTCAGCCCACCGAGATTTGTTGCGACTTTTGACTGAACTCGCTCTTGGGCTTGAGCCGAAATTCACTGGGCCTCACTAGCTTCTTGGGCTGATTACACTTGGGCCCCAAATTCTGTTGGAGATGGGCCTAACTTGGACTAACTTCACTGACTTTTGGGCTGGATGGACTCAATTCTTTGGGCCCGCGAGACTGAAGGAGCTGGGCCGAAAACCTGAAGATGTTGGGCTGATGGGCCGCTCGATTGCACGCGGGTAGCTTTGCGCAATTGCTGGCGAAGACACACGGACGCTGGTCTTCAAGCTTCGCTGGGCCGACAAAAATCGGTGGAGGAATCGCTGGTGGAGGCTTGCGGATGACAAGAAATTGAAGAGAATCAGTTGCGTGAGGCCATGTGGAGCTTCGGTCTTCAGAGATGGGCTGGTGGAGTTGACCGAGACAAGCCGGGCCGTGGACGCGTGGAAGAACAGTAGGCGGTGGAGTCTTCGTTTGGTGTTGGACTCGCTGGCCAAATGAAGAAAATGAAGCCGTGGGTCTTCGATGCAGCTGGCGAGAGATGGGAAGACCGAGAAGTGGGCTGGCGTAGTGGAAGATGGGCGTGGCAACGGCAGCAACTTCGGTGGATCTCGTGGCTTCCTTCGGCGGTTTCAAGGAATTTCGGTGGCCCGTTTGTTGACCGAAGCGGGCCAAGAAGGTGGCAGGTGGCAACGGAGGAATCAACAAACCGAAATTAGCTTCGGTGGAGACCCTGCAGACGCGAGCTGGTGGAGGGCACGCGGACGAAGGCAGTTGCTTCGTGGGAAATCTTCAACTTCGTTTGTTGACCCAAGCAGCACAATCGTGGACGTGTGGCCGTAGAGGAAAATCGGTGGGCTGGGCTTCACGGTGGCAGAGAAGGATCGGTCGTTGCTGCAGGGGAGTTCGGTGGAGTGGAGTGATGCGAGGAGATTGAAAGCAAAACCAAGTAACAAGCGGATGGGGAGGCTTCACGTGAGGAAGAAGCCAGAGGGACCCAATACTTGCAATCCTTAGCCATTGCATTGAATGCTTGGTCCCCCAATTAACCCCCAAACTTATCCAATTTGTCCCATAATACTTTCTTGTATTATTTTCACAAATAACTCATTTTAAATGCCCAAAATTTCTGCCCCTATAAAATCCGAATTTCCCATTTTTCTTTGATCTTCAATTTCTTCAATAAATTCCCAACTTCGACGTCGATTTTGATGTAGAAAAGTCCATACCATTTCTACAATTCCCATTCGCCAAGTAACTCGATTTGCAAATCGAAAATCTCTTCAATTCGCCAATCAATTTCGTTGATTTTCCGCGGCCGAACCCATTTTCGTAAAAATCTCGGAATCTCTGAAAAATCTTCGAGACGAGTCGACACTCCTAGAATTTATTGTGACATGATCGAAACTTAAATTTCTGAAATCGGACTCGAATGGCGGTTAATTTCTATTCGACGCGTTTTTAGCGTAACCTAGCCTACCGGGTAACCTTCGGATATTTTTAAGTGCAATTGACTCATGGTCGATTTTCTTCGAACCACTATGAACCCACTCGACTCATTGGCGACTCTCGGTTGTCGTGAAAATCCCGAGGATCCAAATACGAACACAGGGTACCAAAACAATAAGAAAATCAATCTAGTGCTGGTCGACATGAATTTTCTAATTTAGTGGTGTCACCCACGATTAGCCACACCTCACTGTTGATCCAGGTCTATCTTTGTTTTCAAATCGATTTTTAACGTGCCGTAAGGGCCTCTAAGGATGGACACGGTCGAGCCGAGTCGATTCCTGGCCGACTTCAAGTCTATTGCCTTAAAATTCCTAATAATTTCCCCAGATAGTCTAGTTATCTCAAGAATGATCGATTATGAGAATAGCCCTATAAACACGTCAATGAAACGCCCGATTCAATCAGAAGGAAACAGAACCGAAAATTCGGGATGTCACAATCGCTGTCCACTGCCACTGGTCGTCAGCAAGCTCGCCAGGCCAAGATAAGGTCCGATGAGCTCGCCAGAGGCCTTGCCTAGTAGGGCGAGGCTCACTTGAGCCTTGGCTGGCAAGGCCAAGCTTGCTAGCCATTAGTGGGGCTCAACCTTGGTGGATCACCGCGAGGTCGACATCGTCTAACCAAGGCAAGGCCGACCTCGTGGTGGCTTGGCAAGGCCAAGCCCTATCAATGGCTGGGCAAGCTCGGCCTCCCTAGATCTAGGCAAAGCTTCTCGCTCAGCCAAGGCTTGGCCAAGCCTCACCCAATTGTTGGTGAGGCTCAGCCGACGAGGCGCGGCCTTGCCAAGGGCTGACAACCCTCCTGAGAGGTTGTAGCCCTCGTCTAGCTGGTCGCCAATCATCTCGAGGCAGGCGACTAGCCAAAGGTTGAAGAAGAAGAGAGAATAGAAAAAAAAAGTAATAAAATTATTTAAAAATTAAAAGAAAATGGTTTGTATTAGAAATTTTGAGGATGGTATCAAATGTAATTCTATTCCGGGAATAAAAATTTTTGCCAGTTACTAAACGCTTTCAAATGCTTAAAATTAAAGAGAATCATTTCTGATTAGAAATTGCTCCCATGAACAGAATACTTACTGAACACACCCTTAGTAGATATGATTTGTCTATACGTTATTGTTGATGCTTGAAAACAAACCCTAAGCTTTGAAATGAGATTCACGTTGGTCTTAGATGTGCATGGAAGTACGCTGGGCTCGGTCTCTCTCTTGGTTTGGCGATATTGAGGTATATCATTTCTGAATAGGGTTTGACTTAAGTCGGTGCTCAAATGTAACGGGTCAAGCCACGGTTCTCGTTTCGTACTTGGCATATTGTAACAATGCAGTTTCAGTAAGTCATAACATACACTTCACTTGGCACACCTTTGAGGCACTATTGCATCAAACTAGAGAAATGATAAAAACTGGTTGTGTTCTCGTTTACACGTATGATCACATGAGGAAAGCCATCACCAATGGATTTCGAGATGATGTCGTCACCGATGGATCTCGGGACGATGTTTGATGGATTTCGGATACCATTTGCGGATAGGATTTCGAAACAAAGCCTAATGGATTTCGGATGCCGTCACTAATGGATTTCGGGACATTGTCATGCCAAATGGGGCGAAACGATGCCCGGTAGATTCTAGAAGAACCGATAGATTTTGGTTATGTGTGTAATAAATGGAAGCCATGTGATGTGTTGCAGATTCTTGTGTGCATATATTATGGAATATAATGTGGTTCTTGATCGAGATTACATTTGAGACATTTGAGAATCATGCACATATTTTAGAAGCTATTAATTGACATGTACGTATTTTATATGCCATTATTTGTGACTTGAGAGGCACGTGCATATTTTGTATGCTATTTATTAAGGATTTGAGAGTCACGTGATTATTTTAGAAGCTATTATTTGGCTCAAACATATTTTATATGCCATTATTGGTGACTTGAAAGGCACGTGTGTATTTTATACATTATTATTTAGGACTTGAGAATCATGTGTATATTGTAAAAGTTATTATTTGACACGTACATAAATTTTCTGATTATGGAACATTTTGTGGGTCCTAGATCGTGTGAGCATTTTAGGTATTTGGGAACCACATTTCATGTATTTAGTTAAGGCAAAGCAAGAGCTTTGCTATTGATCTGCCATCGACATATTGGTGTCAAGTATTCGTACGATTCCGATTTGAGACATTCGCTTGTACAAGGTTTAGGCGATTAACTTATTAAGTGTTCACTCAATTGTTGTTGTTTTACCCTTTTCAGATCTCTAGGTATGAGTCTCCCTCCGGTCCGTTTCAGTTTGCTTGTACCAGAAGCACACTACTTTGGTGTGGGTGGACGAAGGCTTAAGACACCTAGTTTAGCATTAGTACAAGGCGTGGTTCGTTTGGATCAATGAGGAGGTCTTTGAGCCCGTCTGCGGGTTTGATAGGACCCGATGGTCCCAATTAATCCTCATCGGACCCCACGGTGGTGAATCATCCCAATGGCATAGTGGACGACCTCGACTCCAATCCAGACTATGACCTTGAGCCCGAGCCTAAAGCTGACCTTTTGATGGGAACCGTTTTTGATAGTCGCCCTCGTAGAAGAGGTAGGACTAACCCTCTATCCCCTTTTGGATGTAATCTGAATGGCCCAACTAGGCGGACTTGTAATTACAACTTTTCAATTCTAATGAAGCAATATATAAGTAGTGTGTTTATATATGTGTTTTCTTTACTATCCATTTATTGTCTGTTGATTGGGTGTTACGGGGGCACACTATCGCATGTGATAAATCAAAGGATAAAAGTAACAAGACGGTGACACCTCTTAGGACGTCGCAAATTAATCCCGCAGATGTCGTGCTCCCGCAGTGAGGGGAGGTCCAGGGTGTGACATCTACAACCCTAGATATTAGCTTGTTGTGCATTGCTGAAGTTCTTCTAACAAGTGGAAGGCGACATTCATGCGCGATTACTGCAGTAGCCCGTGGAAGTTCCTCTCAGTTATCGTTGTGGTGATGTTGCTTGCACTGACTATAGTACAGACCGTGTGCGCCCTCCTATCCCTCAAATATTTTTTCTTTTTGAATGGTACATTGCCATTGTAATACTCTAAAGTTTTGATTGAATTTTGTGTGATCATCGGTCCTTATCGATCCGAATAAGCAGACATCCATTTATGTGTGTTAGTCGGGGCGCAGATTATTAGCTTTTCCCTACCAATACATTTCACGACGACAGAATGGTGAATATGAATGGGATGTGGCGATTCGGCCTTTACCCAATGATGGTTTTATTAGTGATGGGCTTAAGGCCCGTCCGCCCATGTTGGGCCTAAAAGCCCGGCCCACAGGAATAAGGCCCGTGGATGGAGGGACGTATAAAAGGGATGAGAGAGAGGGAGAACACACCTTTTGGTATAACGTACGTTCTTCCTCCCTCTCTCCCTCAAAGACACTCCAAAAGAAAGAATTCTTTCAAGAGGCGACACCCATCTTCCTTTCAAGGCAAATTGACGTCATCGGATCGAACGGGATTAGTTTCTCTTCCTCATTGCGGCGTCGGTGTTTAATCTGTGGCTAACAAGGTACGCTCGAATCCGTGGTGTGCTTTACGATCGGTGATACGTGACATTTCCCGGGCTTGTCTTCCGCACTCCTTTTAGGGATTTGATTTAGTGTCGAATCCGGTTTCTGGGTATAAGAAATACCCAATATTGGTATCAGAGCCCTAGTTCACGTTTTTCCCGACTTGATTGATGTTTTTTGATTGATTTTTCGCGAAAGTAATTCGGCCGTACGGATCGGGGCGAGAAATCCCGACACCCAAGCGCTGTTCGCCCATTTTTTTGAGTTTTCGTAAGTCGAAGTCAAATTCTGATGGCATAGGGAGAAAGGGGTCGTCGAGACGAGTCTGGCGATATGCCGACCGTCGCCGGGAGACGCCGCACGCGCCCACACGCGCGGCCAGAAGCCGCTGCGCGTGGGCGCGACGCGCGCCGAAAGCGCCGGTTCGCCCGGCACGTGCGGCACACGCGCCGGACGGCAAACCGGCGCGTGCGCGCCGCCGGCCGGCGAACCGGCACGCGCCGGTCGACGGATCGACGCGTGCTGACGTCAGCATGACGTCACCCAACGGTCGGTAATCGCTTCTGGGATGTCGTCATCGATGATGTCGGCGCCCGACGTCGGTTGGCCGGGCGGTCACCGGCGGCGACCCGACCCGCGACCCGACCCGCGGACGCCGGCACGCGCGCGCAGTGCGGCCGACGCGTCTGCGTGACGTCGGCCCGCGCGCGCGCGCGCGCGGCACGTGCGGTCGGTTCGTCCGACCGGTCCAACCGGGCCGACCGGTCCGACCGGGCCGACCGGCCCGTCCGGTCCGACCGGTCCGACGATCGACGACCTGACCGTTGACCGTTGATCGTTGACCGTTGACCGACGACCGTTGACCGTTGACCCCAAAAAAAAAAAGGATTTGTTTCTTCTTTTTTTTTTTCTTTCAATTAAGTTTATGTGGATTATATGTAATCCCTAATTTGTTCTGCATTTGTTGCAGGAACAATGCCTCCCCTTCACTTACGCACGCCTATTCGCGTAATTACCGATAAACAAAAGGAAAGGCTTTCTCGAGTTGATAGGCGTCCCGCCGATTATCGATGGGAGAGTGGTGACTTAATTGATCATGTTCTTGAAGTCAACGGGAAGATACAAAAGGTCATATGGAATGGTCGTCCCATGCCACAGTCAGAGATGGTGCGATTTTTCATTAACACTCTTCCACCTGAATGGCAAGATGTGTTGAATCGCATATGGGATGTCAACGGAGCTGCTTCATATAAGAAAATTGTGATAGATTTTGTAAAAGAATATTACTGCATTATTACAAGGGAAAAGATCAAGAAATTGAACAAAAAATGATCTTTCCCTGTTCACTTTATGAAGTTGTGTTAGTTGTTTTTTGGCTGGTCTTTATTTAGTGTGCTTTTTGGACATCTTATGTAATGTTTACTACCTGATTGTTGTTGATGTAGCAACCTATATGTTAGTTGTATTATGTGAAAGCATTATTATTTATATTGTATGTCAATTATCTGTTGCTTTCTGTTATTGCTGGTTGCTGTGGGTAGTTAGCTGTGGGTAGTTAATAGAAGTTTTTGTAGCTTCATAGAATTGATTTTGCATATGACAATTATATTAATGATAGTTTTAAGTTAGGATTTTTGGAGGATGATTGGAAACGTAGTGACCTTTTGATTCTAAAACCTTACTTGAAATTATTCATTAATATGATGAGTCTGTGCAAAAGGGATGCATAAATAATAGGCATTAATAACTCGTGCATATATGTCTGATATGTTCAGATCAATGGCTTCAGCAACTGAGAACATAATTGCTGATTTGAATAAAGAGGTCAAATTGAACGGCGTGAATTGTGAAATATTGAATATGAGAATTCAATATGTGCTGGAAAAGCAAGAAGCACTAAAAGCTCTTGACCATGTTATGGAAGATCTTGAGGATGCTTTGTGCGCTACCTTGAGCTAGGCGATCATCGCCTCAAGGCATTTGAGCAGGATACAGATATTTGTTGTGTTGCTTTAAGCTCAGAAGGGGCTTCAAGCTCTAAGCGCAAGCGCATTGATTCGTTCAATATGTGGGAAAGCAAGGGATCAAGTCCTTCTTGCAAGAAACCAAGAATTAACCAACAAAAGAGAGGAAAACGTCCTCATGTGAGGAGAGGAAAACGTCCTCATGTGAAGAATATTTCAAGGGTGAAATGTTACAACTGTGACCAGATGGGTCATTATGCCCGCAATTGTCGCGAGCCAAAGAAGGTACACACCCTTTGTACTATTGGGAACTTTGCATATGTGTCAAGTTCTATATTCTTAACTGAATCTAATCCTCGTGGGACTGTAGATTCGGGAGCGACAGACCATGTAGCGAAGGATAGAGAATCCTTCGTAGAATTTCGACAGTTCCGACTAGAACTAAGTGGATCTATGTGGGAAACAACTCCCGAGCTGAAGTAAAAGGAATTGGCACATGCCAACTGAACATGCGTGGTGGGCGCACTTAATTCCTACATGATGTGTTGTATGCTCCGGAGATTCGTCGAAATTTAGTGTCTGTTTTAGTGTTGGTTAAGTTTGGTTTTAATGTGAACTTTCATAAAAGTGGTGTAGATTTGTATTTGGATACAAACTACTATGGTTGTGGTTATTTTCTGGATGGTTTCATTGTATTAGATATTGATTATGTTAATGCAAATGTTTGTTATTCCCTTCTCACGTCTCCTAATACATATGATAATGATGTGAATGTGTGGCATGCTAGACTTGGTCATATTGGCCAACAACGTATGAATAGACTAGCCAAAGAGGGCTTGTTAGGCAATATTGAAAAAGTCGATTTGCCCATATGTGAGCATTGCCTAGTAGGGAAAACGACAAGGAAATCATTTGGAAAAGGTAAAAGAGCTGAATTTCCTCTGCATTTAATCCATTCTGACGTCTGTGATCCAATGAATGTGAGAGGAAGGCATGTGGCTGTTTATTTCATCACTTTTATAGATGATTATACTCGATTCAGATATGTCTATTTGATTTCTCATAAATCT
Source organism: Eucalyptus marginata (assembly GCA_014182565.1). Classification (NCBI taxonomy): domain Eukaryota; kingdom Viridiplantae; phylum Streptophyta; class Magnoliopsida; order Myrtales; family Myrtaceae; genus Eucalyptus; species Eucalyptus marginata. The sequence continues at coordinate 16,951,554 of CM024587.1, read as the reverse complement.
GAAGCATTGAGTTGTTTCAAAATGTTTATGAACCTGGTAGAGAATCAATTAGACAAGAAAATAAAAGTATTAAGATCGACCGAGGTCGAGAATATTTATCGATGAGTTCAGAAAATTATGTGATGAAAAAAGAATAGAAAGACAGTTGTCTATTCCATATACTCCTCAACAAAATGGTGTTGCGGAGAGAAGAAACAGAACCCTACTGGAAATGGTTAGGTCCATGATGGCGCATGCTAACTTACCTATTGCCTTTTGGAGTGATGCGTTGTTAACTGCTGCCTATATACTTAACCGTGTGCCTTCCAAATTAGTTACTTCCACTCCATATGAGTTATGGAAAGGTAGAAAACCGGACTTAAGTTTTCTTAAGCCATGGGGTTGTGCTGCCTATACACATGAGTCCTCTCACAAGTTTGGGAAATTGGGTCCCCGAGAGGAAAGAAGAGTATTTTCATAAGATACTCGGAACACTCAAAAGGGTATGTGTTCATAGGTGAGCAGGAAAGTGGGAGTATAACTGAATTTGAATCACGGGATGTCACATTCTTAGAGGATGAATTTCCTAAGAAGGGCGAAATAGGGGAAGATCACTCCCTATTTGAAACCTAGGATCAAGATAATGATCTTAGTGGAGTTCGTCCAAGTGGGAGTAATATGAGAAGTGATGAATTGAATTCAACTCATTCTCAATTGCAACCACATAATGAGACGACATCATCATTATCTAATCCAAGTGGGAGCATAATGGGGAATGATGTGCAAAGTGTACAATCTCCCATACGGCGAACAAGTCGCCAAAGTATTCCCCGTTGACGTTTTGACATTGAAGGGAAACTTTTATGGTTGCTCCACAAAATGAGGATGAGCCAAGAAATATTAATGAGGCTCGAATTGCCCTCGTAAGGAAAAATGGATTCATGCAATGGAAGAGGAAATGGAGTCAATGAAATCAAACCAAGTCTGGGAACTGGTTGATCTTCCAAAAGGACGCAGAGCTATTGGGAACAAGTGGGTTCTCAAAATAAAGCGAAAGGCTGATGGCTCGATAGATAGGCATAAGGCTCGCCTTGTGGCGAAGGGGTATAATCAACAGGAATGAATTGATTATGAAGATACGTTTTCTCCTGTAGTGAAATTTACCTCGATTCGCATTATTCTGGCAATAGTAGCTAGTATGGATCTTGAGTTACATTAGATGGATGTAAAGACTGCTTTCCTCAATGGAGAATTAGAGGAAGAAATATATATGGAACAACCTGCTGGTTTCATAATGAAAGGCCAAGAAGAAAAGGTGTGTCGATTTTTGAGATCGATATACGGCCTAAAGCAGTCATCGAGACAATGGTATATACGTTTTCATAATGCCATAATGGCATATGATTTTACAATGATTGATGAGGATCATTGTGTATATATATCAAAAGATCCAAAGATCAATTTGTGATCATATCATTATATGTTGATGATATACTAATTGCTGGAAGCAATATGGAGTTTGTTAATACTTGTTAAGAGTTGGTTATCTTCCAACTTTGAGATGAAAGATATGGGTGAGGCTGCATACATCCTTGGAGTTAAGATTTCAAGAGATCGTTCGAAGAGGTCATTATCTCTTTCGCAAGAAACATATATAAATAAGGTTCTTGAACGATTTCGTATGCAAGATTGTAAACCCATAGACACTCCTATTGCGAAAGGTGAAGGATTGAGCCATAGACTGTGTCCGAGGACTCCACAAGAGAAGGAACAAATGAAACATGTTCCTTATGCTAGTGCAGTTGGGAGCTTGATGTACGCTATGATGTGTACAAGACCCGACATATGTTTTTGTAGTTGGAATGGTGAGTAGATACCAATCCAATCCAGGTCAAGCACATTGGAAAGCCGTTAAGAGAATACTGAGGTATCTGAAGGGAACTGCTGATTATACGCTGAGTTATCAAGGAAAGGATCTGCGACTCGAAGGCTATTATGAAACTGATTAGGGAGGAGATTTAGACGAAAGGAAATCTACCTCTAGGTTTGTTTTCTTATTGAATAATGACACCATATGTTGGAGCAGTAAGAAACAAATGTGTATAGCCTTGTCCACGATGGAAGTTGAGTTCGTGGCATTATCAGCAGTAATACAAGAAGGAGTTTGGCTTAAGAGATTTTTGGATCATTTAGGTGTTATTGAGAAAGCTGCAAATCCATTATTAGTTAATTGTGATAGCCAAGCAGCTATAGCGTACACCAAAGATCCAAAATATCATGGCAAGACCAAACATATAGATACCAAGTATAACTTTGTCAAAGATATGGTTGCACGAAAGGATGTGAACTTACGGTACATATCTACGCATAGAATGGTAGCAGATCCTATGACAAAGCCAATACCTAGAGATGTGTTTTGTGGTCATGTAAAATCTCTAGGATTGCGTAGAGTCGATGTACTTGGATATTGTAATTTCCCTGAGTTGTTCACATTTAATGAATTTGTGTTTTCATCATTAATGCCTATGAATCTTTGTTTGATCTTTATGCATCTTAATGCTCAGTGCATTACATTAAGTTGAGAAAGTATGTCGAACAGATAAGAGATTAGCCCACTCACACGGGTAATCGCCTCTATTTACTATGTGATAAATAGAGATGAGACGGTTTTTAAGCTTATTATCTAGGTGATAATCGAGAGCTCAAGCTTAAAATAGATATGTCGCCTTAACTAAGTGTTAAGATGAGGACATGATATGTACTATGTCCGAAAGTAAAATACCCCACATATTTTACTTTATCTGTCTAAGATGCCAGATGTGAGTTCTGATGAATTTTGTGAATGAGTAGATACGTGAACTCAAGTTAGACATTGGGTATGTCGAACTATCATCTGTACGGTATTGATGGTGTAGACATACGCTCCATGGGAAAGGAGTTAATACCGTAATACGTATTTCATACTACGTATGCATGAGACGACCAATAAGAGTGGCAAAAGTTTGATCTCAACTTTTATGCCGTATGAGACTCTTGAGAAAAAGAGTTCCTCAATTTAGTGCCCTTATGACTTTTACTTATTCTCAAGATTTCTATTTAGTGTTTGCTATCTTAGAATGTTACCAATGGTCATGAGTTGATTCGATCTAATGGGACATTTCTAGAAAAGCAAGTTGAACTGAAATTGAGAGTTTGAAGGAAAGAGGAAGATCGATTTTGGAGAATCACATTGTAGTTTTGTATTCACTGGTCGACCAATTATGACTGTCTTTGGGATAATCATAATTGTGAATACAATATATATATCATTGTTTAAAAGAGATCAAGAGAGATATAAATGTGATCGATCAATCTAGGGTACTGCATACTAAATCTACTCAGAGTGTGACGCCCAATATGAGCTGCTATATATTCCTAACGATGTATAGCAACGAGCTCTCAAAGTATGCTGGTCGCACGGATTATTCACCGGTATGAATGTTGAAGAGAGGTAAAGAGAATCCTGTTCGGCCCACCATGTGCGAGTGGGAGATGATGGTTTTATTAGTGATGGGCTTAAGGCCCGTCCGCCCATGTTGGGCCTAAAAGCCCGGCCCACGGGAATAGGGCCCGTGGATGGAGGGAGGTATAAAAGGGATGAGAGAGAGAGAGAAGACACCTTTTGGCATAACGTACGTTCTTCCTCCCTCTCTCCCTCAAAGACACTCCAAAAGAAAGAATTCTTTCAAGAGGCGACACCCATCTTCCTTTCAAGGCAAATTGACGTCATCGGATCGAACGGGATTAGTTTCTCTTCCTCATTGCGGCGTCGGTGTTTAATCTGTGGCTAACAAGGTACGCTCGAATCCGTGGTGTGCTTTACGATCGGTGATGCGTGACATTTCCCGGGCTTGTCTTCCGCACTCCTTTTAGGGATTCGATTTAGTGTCGAATCCGGTTTCTGGGTATAAGAAATACCCAACACCCAAGGATGGTTCGCCCAAAAAAAAAAATGTTGCCGCAACTGAGATTAGCTTGTAGGCCCTTGTCAGCGTTTAGCTATTAATAAACTTGAGGCGCGATGAGAAGGAATGGCGGAATATTGCACTAAGTTTTTGTCAACGTTGCCTTCAGAAGATGGTGGATCAGAGACGGAGGGAATGAAAGCCTAGGCTAATAAGTGAACCTGAATTTGTATAGTTAGCATCTCACAATATCGCCTTCGCCTTTCAGGTGCAAATAAGTCTTTAATTACACGGTGCAAGAATTTGGATGTTCTCATAAGGTAACTTCAAAATCAACTGCAGCAATCTGCCTTCTGCATAAGATTGCATCGTCCGTTATTTTTCCCAACATGAAGCAACCAAACGTGAACATGGTAGATGAGCTACACTTTTGCATATACATATACAAATGAGCCCAGGAGCACTCTTTGAGCTAAGGTTCCGTTCGTTTCACAAAAAATAATTTCCAAAAAAATGTTTTCTAGATTTTGCGACATTCCTTTTCCGGAAAATGAATTAATGAAAAGAAAAAAGTCCTCTCAAATTGGGAAAATGTTTTCCATTTTTCATACCTTCTTTTACATCACTTTCCCTCATGAAACACATTTTTATTTTATTTTTTAAATTGATTTTTTAATTATTTTTTATTCTTTTCTTTTTTTTTTCTTTCATTTTCTTTTTCCCTTTCTTCTTCATTGGTCGGTCACCGGCCATTACAGTAGCCAACGACTGGCCATAGGCAAGCTAAAGCCTCGCCATAGGCTAGCAAGGCTCGAGCTCACTGGATCCTAACAAGTCAAGCCTTGTTAACACCCAAATTTTATTGACGTTTTCAAATATCCATTTATTAGCAAAAACATTAAAAAAAAATTATAAAAGATAAGAAGCAAAAAAAAAAAAAAAGGAAAAATGAATAAAGTGGACCCAAAAAAAAAATAAAAACAAAAATAAAAGGGGGAAATCGAGCGGGCCTGCTTGTCTAGCCCACTTAGTCTCGGCTCACCTGCAACCCAGCTTCCCCCTTTCTTTTCTTTGGCTTATTTTCCTCCTTTTATTTGGCCCACCAGAGCCTAAAAAGTGACCCAACCCAAGGCCGCTTCTTCCCCTTTGTTTGCACGAACCAGCGCCCACGAAGCAAAAACGCCATAAGAGTGACGTGAGAAAAGTGGGGAGCCTCCTGGAACGCATGAGCTGGCGTGGGCGAGGAAAAAACAAAAAAGATTCCTTACGGAGGCGAGGAGGGCATGCTGGTGCTCACCGGAGGAAGCGGGGAATGGGGCATATAACGTGAAAAAGGATGGGCGAGAGGGAGGAGGGCGGATGCTTCCACAACCGCTTGTAGATCCAGGTCCGTGCAATTCAACAAGTCACGGATGAAGCGGACAAGGAGTATAAGAAGATATCTGAGCAGATCAATGAAACTCGAAGAGCTTCGAAGGCGACGTTCATGGAATTCATGGACGATGCTCAAACCTTTACATCTTCGCCGCGGATTCTCTCTCTCGGCTGCTGTTCGTTGGTAGAAGAGGAGAAAGCGAGTAAGGGGGGAGAGAGAAGAGAGGGGGGACTGGTGCTCACTGGACGAAGCGGGGAATGGGGCATATAACGTGAAAAAGGATGGGCGAGAGGGAGGAGGGCGGATGCTTCCACAACCGCTTGTAGATCCAGGTCCGGGCAATCCAACAAGTCACGGATGAAGCGGACAAGGAGTATAAGAAGATATCTGAGCAGATCAATGAAACTCGAAGAGCTTCGAAGGCGACGTTCATGGAATTCATGGACGATGCTCAAACCTTCACATCTCACGAAGATCGCCGCGGATTCTCTCTCTCGGCTGCTATTCGTTGGCAGAAGAGGAGAAAGCGAGTAAGGGGGGAGAGAGAAGAGAGGGGGGACGCTCCGCGTTATGGCAGGAGATTGGCTCGAAAGTTTTTGGGGGTTCTCTGCCTTTCTGGGCTGGGTCCAGATCGCAAAAGGGAGAGAAAGAGACGTGGGCAAGCCCCGAGCTCCGACCGGAGAAGACGACGAACATCGATCATCGCGCTCGGACCTCGACCGCCGACCCATAACCACCCGTCGGTCGTTCCCACCGACCGGCGCCTATCACCTCCGGTTTGCCATTCCCGACCACCGTCTTTGTCCACGGTTGAGCCGAAGCCTTCCTTCTCGTCTCGTCGTCCGTCGAAGCTTTGCCGGCAACTGTACGATGCCAAAACTTTACCCCGTAATACGTAGGAGTTCGCTCTCAAACACCATTTTTCGGCCGTGTCTCATTGAGCCCGAAATCTAATTTTTCTATTTTTTAGTGATCATAGGCGATTGACATAGTAATGAGACTGAGTTATAATCTATGATGTGGGTTCATGTTGTCATCATGTGTCGAAATTTGAGTCTCATTTCACCATGATATGAGTCTGGAGCTTGTTTTATAAAGTGCACGCTATGCTTTTGTTAGAATGCCTAAAAGAAGACCGGAAAATTTCTCGCGTTTAACTCGAAACCGATCTCATTCGTTTCTATTTCACCGAACCCTACTTGATTTCTTCGTATTTTGCTGTTTTTTCATGTGACTTCGCGATGTGTTTTTTGCCGCCCAAGTTGGCCTTGCAAACGCTCCTTCGCTGTGTTGAGCGAGTCAATGTTTCTGGTTTGTTTTTTATGTGTTAATAGTCTATTAAGCACTTCTATTATGTGGATTGGTTGCTGTACATGTGAAGTTAGTGGGTTGTGGTGGTTATTTGTTTGTGAAAAGCCTATATAAAGGCCATGGCGTCGTTTTTATGGGTGTGGTTCTCGCGACGGTTCCTCTTTTTTTGTGTATATCGGTATCTCCCTCTGTTCTCCTCTCTTTTTAACGCTACTCTTGTGTATATCTGCATCTTCTTTGTTTTCAACACTGCATATCTGCATCTCCTCTGTTTTTAACACTGGTATCAGAGCCCTCCGTTGGGCAGAAACCCTAAGTGGGTTGTCGTCGCTGGGACGGATCTTTGCGCAGATTGTTGAGTTTCGCAACGACATTTTACGAGGAGATCTTTCTCCTGGTGCGGTGAGTGTGGAGATTGCAAAGAGCAAAGAGAAAGATATTTCGCAGAGGCTGGGAGAGAGGAAGTTGGTATATCGAGGTTCTCAAGCAAAGGGGAGCCTCGTCGCCGGAGTTTTATCCCGGATTCCAGAGCTCCGATCAAGGGCAAATCCAAAGTCGTTCTTCACCGCTTCGATGAGCCTGCTACCACAGAAGGATAGGAATGGCCAAACGACCTCTAGCCAGAGTTGACGATCAGGATCCCAAACCGTTAAGCAAAGCAGAGCCACCAATTGCATCCTCCCCACTTCTCTGCAATGAGCAGCAGCAATGGCCTCAGAAACATTTGTACAACCTGCTATTCCACACTTCGATGGTCACTATGATCATTGGAGCATGCTAATGGAGAATTTTCTCAAGTTCAAGGAGTATTGGGATGTTGTTTCTTCGGGAGTTGCCGAACCTAATGAAGGAGCAGTGTTAACGGCAAAGAAAAAGAACGACTTTGGATGCATCAAAATTGAAGGATCTCAAGGCCCAAAACTACCTTTTCCAAGCAATTGACAGATCCATTTTGGAGACAATTCTTTGCAAGGATACCTCCAAGCAAATATGGGATTCCATGAAGAGAAAGTATCAAGGCTCAGTAAGAGCAAAGAGGCAGCAGCTTCAAACGCTTCGTTCGGAGTTTGAAATGCTACGAATGAAGTCGGGAGAGACAATCACAGATTTCTTCTCTCGGACAATGGCAATAGTTAATAAGATGTGGATTCATGGCGACAAGACGGAGGATGTCACCATCGTTGAAAAGATTCTTCGATCTTTGACACCAAAGTTCAACTTTATTGTTTGTTCCATAGAAGAAGCCAAGGACATTGAAGAACTTTCCATTGATGAGTTGCAAGGATCCTTGTTAGTTCATGAACAAAAACTCCTACAACAAGAGACGGAAGAGCAAGCTTTGAAGGTCTCAACGGAGATCATTCTTCATCAACAGCAAGGGTGAACAAAGGAAGAGGCAGAGGAAGAGGCAACAACGATCGCAACAGCTTCAGCTTTGATCAAAAGTCTTAAAGCTATTCCTATCGTGATTTCCAAGGGAGAGGAAGAGGTTGTGGAGGACAACATTCAACCGGGTTTTCAGCCAAGGTCGGACAAATCCAAAGTGGAGTGTTTTAGATGCCACAGGTATGGGCATTACAAATCTGAATGTCGAACTAATTTGAATAAACAAAGAATTGAAAGAACTAACTTTGCTGAAAAAGAAGAAGAAGTATCTCTTTGGATGGTGTGCCATGAGAAGGAAGAAACTCAACCAAACATGTGGTATCTCGACACTGGTTGTAGCAATCACATGTGTGGAGACAAGAAAATGTTTTTTGATCTAGACGAAACGTACAACAACACTGTAAAGTTTGGTGACAATTCCATTGTGTTGGTGATGGAGAAAGGAACAGTGTCAATTCATCCAAAAGGGACTTCGGTACAAACCATCTCAAATGTATTGTATGTCCCTGAATTGAAGACTAATCTGTTAAGTGCTGGTCAGCTGCAAGAGAAGGGATATGAAATCTCTATTAAAGGTGGGATTTGCAGAATCCAAGATGAGAAGTTGGGTTTAATTGCCGAAGTCAAAATGACGGGCAATCGGATGTTTCCATTGTATCTCCACAACACTACAAATTCATGTTTCTCTGCAAGATTGAAGGAGGAAGCTTGGTTATGGCATTTTCGCTATGGGCATCTTAATTTCGGTGGGTTGTGAACACTATATAAAAAAGAGATGGTGGAGGGTCTTCCTCAAATCTCTGCTCCTTCAGAAATTTGTGAAGATTGTGTTGTTAGCAAGCAACATTGTGCTCAATCTCCACAAAGAAAATCGTGGAGAGCAAAAAGCCTGTTGGCGTTGGTTCATTCAGATATTTGCGGACCAATATCTCCAATTTCCAATGGAGGTAAACGGTATATCATTACCTTCATCGATGATTTTAGCTGGAAGATTTGGGTGTATTTTTTGCAAGAAAAATCTGAAGCTTTTGTAGCTTTCAAGAACTTCAAAGCACTTGTTGAAAAGGATGGAGGAAATCAAATAAAGGTCCTTCGCATGGATCGTGGTGGAGAGTACAACTCACTTGAGTTTATAGATTTTTGTGTGAAGCATGGCATCAAGAGACAACTTACAGCAGCCTATACACCACAGCAAAATGGCATATGTGAGAGGAAGAATCGTACCATTTTGAATATGGTGCGAAGTCTCTTGAGGGGAAGTGGAATTCCAAAAATTTTATGGCCTAAAGCAGTCAATTGGAGCATTCATATTTTAAATAGAAGTCCCACTCTAGCTGTTCAAAATATGACATCAAAAGAAGCATGGAGCAGCCAAAGACCTGCAGTAGATCACTTTAGAATTTTTGGGTGTATTGCCTACGCCCATGTTCCCGACCAGAAGAGGAAGAAGCTAGATGACAAGGGAGTCAAATGTGTTTTTCTTGGCATTAGTGATCAATCAAAAGCCTATAAACTTTATGATCCTATGACCAAGAAAATCATTATCAACCATGATGTGATTTTTGATGAAGAAAAAACTTGGCCGTGGGGTGAGCAAGGTGTTGATAAGCAAATTCCAACGAATTTTGAAGAAGAAGATGAGCTGGTGCAGCAACCCACAACAACCCAAATCGCCATAGGCAATGTCCAAAGTATAGCAGCAGCTGCAGAACCTAAAGATCGACCTCATCGTGTTCGACGGAGGCCTGCATGGATGAGTGACTATGAAGTAACAGGAGATGATCAATATGAAGATCCACTTACCCATTTTGCTTTGTTTTTAGATTGTGGTCCAACAACCTTTGATGACGCAGTACAAAAAGAAAATTGGAGGATAACAATGGATGAAGAAATTGCAGCTATTGAGAAAAATAACACTTGGGAGTTGACAGATCTTCCAAAAGGACACAAAACAATCGGAGTCAAGTGGGTGTACAAGACAAAATTGAACAAGAATGGTGAAGTTGACAAAGTATAAGGCGCGCTTGGTGGCGAAAGGCTACAAGCAAGAATTTGGAGTGGATTACAAAGAAGTATTTACACCTGTAGCAAGACTTGACACAATCAGATTGGTAATTGCATTAGCAAAAATGCAGAATTCATGGCCTATCTTCCAATTGGATGTGAAGTCAGCATTCTTGCATGGTGATCTTCAAGAAAAGGTATTTGTTGATCAACCTTCTGGTTATGTGAAGCTCGGTAGTGAACATAAAGTTTATAAATTAAAAAAGACACTATATGGGTTAAAACAAGCTCCCCGAGCTTGGTATAATCGCATTGATGCCTATTTTTTGAAGAAAGGTTTTAGAAAATGTCCATATGAGCATACACTCTTTATTAAAATTGGTGATGGTGGAAAGTTGCTTCTTGTATGCTTATATGTGGATGATATTATTTTTACTGGGAGTGATAGTGCCATGTTTGACAAATTCAAGGAGTCTACGGTGGATGAATTTGAGATGACTGATCTTAGATTGATGCATTATTTTCTGGGCATAGAAGTAATTCAATCTGCAGCTGGAAGCTTTATGTCTCAAAAGAAGTATGTTCAAGAGATTTTAGACAGATTTCAAATGAATAATTGTAACCCCGTGACTACTCCAACTGAAGTTGGATTGAAGCTCTTGAAAGATCCTAATGGAAGCAAGGTGGATAGCACTCTCTACAAGCAAATTGTTGGAAGCCTGATGTATTTGATGGGGACAAGACCAGATATCATGCATGCTGTGAGTCTTATAAGCATGTATATGGAGCACCCAACAGAGTTACATTTACAAGCTGCAAAAAGGATTTTTCGCTATTTGCAAGGAACTAAAAATTTTAGGCTGTTCTATAAAAAGGGAGAAAAGTCATATTTATTTGGGTTTACAGATAGCGATTATGCTGGAAATGTTGATGATAGAAGAAGTACTTCAGGGTATGTATTCATGCTTGGTTCAGGGGCGGTTTCATGGTCTTCAAAGAAGCAATCAATTGTTACTTTATCAACAACTGAAGCAGAATTTGTTGCTGCAACTTCATGCGCCTGTCAAGCCATATGGTTACGGAAGATTCTTGGAGAGCTTCAGTTCAAACAGCAAGAAGCAACTACAATCTATTGTGACAACAGCTCAGCTATCAAGCTGTCCAAAAATCCAGTTCTTCATGGGAGGAGCAAGCATATAGATGTGAAGTACCACTTCTTAAGAGATCTTACAAAGGATGAAGTAGTTGAGCTAGTTTTCTGTAGAAGTGAAGATCAAGTGGCTGATATATTCACCAAGCCCCTAAAGTTGTCCATGTTTCAGAAGCTGAGAAAGCTCCTTGGTGTTCGTTTGTTGGATATTCCAAATTCAGAGAAGGTCCTTTAAACCGATTGTTTGCAACATCAGTTTAAGGGTGGGAATGTTGAACGAGTCAATGTTTTTGGTTTGTTTTTTATGTGTTAATAGTCTATTAAGCACTTCTATTATGTGGATTGGTTGCTATACGTGTGAAGTTAGTGGGCTGTGGTGGTTATTTGTTTGTGTAAAGCCTATATAAAGGCTATGGTGTCAGTTTTTATGGGTGTGGTTTTGCAGACGGTTCCTTTGTTTTTTGTGTATATCAGTATCTCCTCTGTTTTTAACGCTGCTCTTGTGTATATCTGCATCTTCTTTGTTTTCAACACTGCATATCTACATCTCCTCTGTTTTTAACACACTGGAGCTAGCCTCCCCACGTCGGTGAGCCTACGGTGTGTCTCTCTCCATTTTTTATTGCCTTTGTGTTTGTTTTATTTCTGGAATTTCTGGTGTTTATACCGGAGTTTAGGTGAGGATTTTTTGTGAAATTTCGGGTCGCTGGAGTGGGCGCTCGGCGTTGGTCATCGCCGGTCGGGACGAACGGCGGGCGGATGATGGTGGTTTGGCGGCGACGTAGGTGCTAGTCGTCGTCGACGGAAGCGATGGCGGGGCGTCGGGAGGGGCGATCTTAGTTCCGTGAAGTTGCAGGTGGTGGAGTCTTCGGTGAAGGAGGGTTCGCGTGAGGTTGAAGATGAAGACAGAAAAAGACAAAATAGGGAAAAGATCAAGAAAAGGGAAAAGAAAACGAATTAAAAAAGGGAAATTAAAAGTCTTTTTTAATCCGACTAGGGTCGGGTCCGGGTTTTGCTCAGGTCAATGGGCTGGATCGCGTAAAACCGGTGCGAGCCCGTTCCCCGAATGTAATGATAATAAATGAACTAATAAAAAAATTAATTGAAAGTTTTGGAAAATAATTTTTTAAAAATTAGAAAAATCATTAAAATTAAAACTTAAAAATTCAAAAAAATGATAATTTTTTTTTTTTAAAATTTTAGGAAATAATAAGAAGTTCAAAAAATTCAAAAAATTAATAAAAAATTAGAACTTTAGAAAATCATTAAAAATTAGGAAAAATTAGAAAAGTCATTAAATATATATAACTAGAAAAAGATTAAAAATTTTTGGAAAATCAGAAAATTCATAAAACTTTAGAAAATTCAGAAAATCATTAAAAAAAGAAAAATCCAGAAAAAATAAAAAATTCTAGAAAAATTGGAAAATCCTTTAAAAATGTTAAAAAGTAAAATTGGATAAGCCTTTAGAGCTTTACAACAGAGATCCTTGTCTGGTTTTGTCTTGTTTTCTTTTTTATGGACAATTTAGAATGTTTGCGTATTTTCTATTATGATTATAATTGATTACGCTTTTCAATATTTGGATGTTATTTCCTTGTTTTGGAATTGTTAGGACAAACCTTAGATTTTTCTTGATACACTACTATGGTGTTAGTTAGCACATGATAAAGTTAGGTACCGAAATGGCATTAATCATAATCAAGTCCCGAGTCTAAAATCTCTGGTTACGTAAATAGTAAGGTATTCTCCTGCATTTTCGTATCCTTGAACTAATATACTATTTTGGCTAAAATGAGGGCTGAAATGATCTTATTTGAGTTCGAGTCCTTCTAGACTTTTAAAACACATATCACTCGCTTCAAATCGATAGGTCATATGCCCCAATCGAGCATCATTTGACATTCGAAAAATACCTCCAAAGATGAGCAATTCTACAGTAGATTAGGTTAGTGTTTAATTTTGTTCTTATTTCGCCTTTTTATTTCTATTTTTGTGTAATTTTCTATGTTGATTTTTGGAGGAACTTTCCTTCATGAAAGTTGTTTGTTATTGTCTTAAGAATGTTCAGCATTTTTTTAAAAAAATAATTTTTGGACATGATTAGCTAGATCAAAATCACTTAGAGCTGAGCCCAGGATGGTCTACTTTATGTTGATTTCTGATTTTGTCATTTTTTTTATTGATCTCTATGTTAATTTTTGGAGGAAATTTCCTTCATGAAAGTTGCTTCTAATTGTGTGGAGAATGTCATGTAATGTTTTCGGAATTTTTGGATGTGTTTAACTACATCAAAATTGCCTAGATCCAAATATAAGATAGTTTGCGCTACATTATTCCGAATTGTGTTTTGATGAAATCGAGTTCATAAACGAGTTTGTTTGGTCTCAAATCCTTCATGAAAGATAAAATAGATGTTGTATGTGTTCAATTGATGCATGATTTGCAAAGCGTTGATGTTGTCTAGTGTATCAATTGTATGAGTTAATGTAAAAGATGCTGCAACAATATATAGCTTGGATATGCACCTCTATTTTGCCATTTTTGCTATAACTCATGTTTTTACTTTTAGGTTTTGAAATCTCAACGAGAAACGTTCCTCATTGCATTTCTGTATGTGAAATTTTTCGTTGGATTTTTGCATGTCTTGAGATGGTTGAAATCTTCTCCGTCTCTGAAGTTAATGTTGAAACGAAATCTTACCGTATATGTATGTTGTCATGCTTAAGTCATCTAGAGACTAAATCTTGCTATTATGCCTTCTTGACAATTGAACCACATGTTACAAGGTTTACGTATATGTTTAGGTCATATCATATCATCTTGCATATTAAATTTGTATTACAAAAGTATTCATCACACTTAGAATTTCCAAGTATATCATTAGGAATCTTGAATCATTTTGTAATGTCATTTAAATTGTATAACCTTTTTGCATGCTAATTTAGAATTAGATGATTATCCAAATTTTCCGTCGCATCCAATCCTAAGTCCCATGTGATTTCTTCATACTGTTTGTGCATTATTTCAATGACTTTAAGGTTTTCTAATGCATGATTGTGTTTTGTTTTTCTTAGTTACTAACACACACACCTTTAGAGATCTCGATCTTAAGATATCAAATTGACCTAATTCGGACCCAAGCCATTTGAGGAAGTCATAAAGCACACTTATAGGTTTCCAATGCTGTTGATTTCACATAGATCGCTCATCGTTTGGACCACTTTCTATTTTTTTTTTTAAAACTAGATCAGAATATGGACATGGGATTAAATTCAGACCCTTGTTCTAACCTCTGTTTGGGTGAACTTTTGACATTTTTGTTCTATTTTTTCTATAATGAAACTTGTTTGTCATTATGTTGGCTATGTTGTGTGAAAATATGATGATTTTTAGACCTATTTTGATAGGACAAATCCTCGCAATAGTGACTGAATGTCTTGCTATTTTGACAATTTTTTGACATACTATTGCTTGTTATCTGATTTTTGTAAAATCATATCTAGCTCGTTTAGGAAAACTTTATTCACAAAATTTTTTGTTATCATGTCATGTATGATAGGGAATTTTGTCATCGCCAAATTGTCATTAGGCTTTGCCCAATTTTGCTGTCTTTATATGCTTGTTCTGAAATTTCCTCATATGAACTTGATTGTGATTGTTTAGATAAACTTCCTAGGTTAGTTTGTGCATGAACCTAGGTCATTCCATCTTTATGAAAGTTGCTTTAAACACCTCGATATTCATTGTTAAATGATTTTCAACAAGTCTTCTTTTCAAATCAAATTAAAAATACTTTGGTACATGTGATGTTTCTAAAAACCATTTACCAAGAAATTCTTCTCCAAAGCTCAATTTGGCTTAAAGAAGAGTCGTGGTTTGGATCATATTTAAAATGCCTACGATGCTTGTGAATACATTTATGCAAGTCCCGAGCTAGCTTTGGTAATTGAATGTGTTCCATGGCCTAAATATTTCTTTATCTGAAATATTTTCAAATCTTTTTAAATCTTGATTTGACATTGTGGAAAGTCACGGTTTGAATTGTATTCAAAATGTCTGTGACGCTTGTGAGTGCATTTATATGAACCTCGAGCTAACCTTAGTAATTAAATACCTTTCACAGCCGAGACATTCACTTTGTCTCAAAACTTTTTGTAGATGATTTTCAAAATATGTCTTCGAAATAATTCATGTACTCCCCATGTATATAATCATGTCATTCATGTAGAAGTGTCTGTGTTTGCAATTGGCGTATGCCTTTGGTAATAAGTGATCCGCCGACAGCTTGCTCATTTGTTTGATTGATTGAGAAATAATGTCTAAAAGGTCTGCATGCATGTTTAATTCCCACAAATGCATGTAATTTCTCGATGAATGATAAGGTCGATGCATGATAGGGAAATCTTGGGATCACATAGAACACCTCATTAGGGACTTACAAGTGTTATTGGTCATGTGATAACACATTTGGTCAATAATGGCTATAAGTTACAAAAATGAATTGAGTAAGTATTTTAGAGGATCTACGCATGAACTATAAAGGTCGATCCTAATGCCCAAATATTCTTTTTGAATTGAACTTCCTTTAAGAGATTGATTTTAGTATGATGTTACACTTTTGTTTGTTTTGACATGTATGTCCGTTTCTTTCCATTGTATGTACCTAGTTATAGATTTCCTAGACTAGATCTAGATTAGGACCCTGAAGATGGAGAGAACATGAAGACGGTGGAGGTCGATGTCCATTCTGACCATTATTCTGTACCATTCATCCCCGACATATGTCTCGGGTTCTTATCATCTGTATAAAAGTTCGACGAGTTGTGGGTTCTCTTTTCCTTTTATCCTTTTCAATTGTGTTTCTTTTTTGTATTTTCTAGGATTGCACGATAAATTTACAGCTTTCTTTGATTGTTTACTTATTGCTTCGCAATTTTCAATTCAATTTGGTGTTTCCTTTTCATTTTATTTAGAAATAGATTAGCATGAAAACGATCAACCACGTATGATTGATTAGTTTAAGACTAACAATCCCGAAAATGTAAGAAGAAATGTATGGACATGTTAGGTTAACACAACATACTATTTAGATATCGAAATGACACTAATAGAAATATTGGCGTAGCCTAAGTCCCTAAACCTAGATATCTAGTTGGTAGAAATTGAGGGAATACTCTCGATCCTCGATTGGGTTTCTAGCCGACCCTTAAAAACGAGGCTAATGGTGACTTCTATTTTATTTTTAGATTGTCTTAAACAATTAGACCATATAAATGAACCCGTCGTGCGTGGTATGAGTTCTGATAAGACTTACCATTGTTTAGTATATCCGCATGTGGAAAATTCCTAATGGCTGAAGTGATGCCATCCTTAGAAAAGAGTACTAGGGGGAGGGCTACCATGGTAAAGGTATCTTTAAATTCAATATTCACGCCCGACTTCCTCTCTCAAGGTATGTCACCTGTGTGGGTACGGGTCGTGACATTCTGCTGTCAAGCGGGATATG
Source organism: Eucalyptus marginata (assembly GCA_014182565.1). Lineage (NCBI taxonomy): Eukaryota > Viridiplantae > Streptophyta > Magnoliopsida > Myrtales > Myrtaceae > Eucalyptus > Eucalyptus marginata. The sequence continues at coordinate 16,934,896 of CM024587.1, read as the reverse complement.
AGTTTGGGAGAACTCGCGATCTTGTAAAGGGAACTCACAAGAGGTTTGTTCAGGGGATGATGTGATTACATCCTTGTGGTTGAGAACCGTGAGAGAATTTCGTGGTCAAGTACCCCTAAATCCGATTTCTTTCCCCTTTCATCTCCTCATGAGAAGGATTGAGGGCGGCGAGATTGGGTCGCGACATCATGTTTTGATGCCAATCGCACTAATCACGTTGTCCAATTTGAGCCTTTTTATGGAGGTGGCTTGCTTTCGATGCCAGCCTCATAGGCCACATCCCAATAACTATTTTCCAAGCTAGTTGTATAGGCCGCTTGATGTTATGATGCTAGCAATATAAGCTGCATCGCTTAGTTACTGCTTCACAAGCCAACCACATCGACTGTTTGTTGTTTCCCCTCCGATTCTTGACCTTTCATGCGTTGTTTTAAGAAGCTGACACCACCACCGGACTCTCCACCATCATACTAGCTAGATTTGGAAGACGGTGCCTCACACACTGCCCCTTCACGGATCAACAAGCCCAATGCCATGCGACGTCGTTAGAGAAACAAGATTCATGGCACTATTTGACATTAATTCAAACTATAGTTGACTACTTTGATGTCACCTTGAGTTTGAGAGGGATATTAGCAATATTATATTAGAGATTCTTAAGATTTTCTATAGAATATTATCCTATGTTAGAGACAATTATGATATTATTATTGATTATCTAATATCAATTAAGATTGCATGAATATCTCTTTTGATTTTGCATATTTTGATTGATATATGTTACTTTAGATAGTGGTCTCATAAAGCCTATATATAGGCTAATGTAATGTTCATTATGATTAGGGGTGAGCATATCAAACCAACAGAAGCAGGAACTATCCAGACCAGACCAAATTTGCCGATGTGGTCTAGTTCCTAAGGGCATCCATTTGGTTCCCGATTCCATAAAAATGGAAGTGGTGATTTTCGGTCTAGTTCTCGATTCTAGGAGGGAATCGGACTAGACCGCACCAACTCTTTTTTTTATAAATATAAATATTTTTTTAATTCTTAAAAATAGCGCTAAACCCTAAAATAATAACAATTCTAATATTTTTAATTATTTTTTTTAAAGTAATCAGTTCTATTAGACCAGACTGGACCGGTTGGTCTAATCCGATTCTTGATCCCAGGACCATCCTGTCCGGTCCTTGGTTCCAAAATTGGGAACTAGTTTGGTTCTCAATTCTTAGGTGGGATTGGACTAGATCGAGAACTGATCATCCTTAATTATGATACATTGAAATATCAGAAAATTCTTTATTCCTTTCTTCCGCATTATTTATTAACTGCCTTTGCTTCTCACTTCAATCTTGAGTTATTATGCCTTCGAGAATTACGTTTCACGGCTATAGCACTAAACATTTGCATGCTTGAGTTATTCTACCTTTGCTTCTCACTTCAAGCTTGAGTTATTCTGCCTTTGGGAATCATTTTTCACCACTATAGCACTAGACATGTGTTCGCTTAAATTCTTCTACCTTTGCTTCTCACTTCAAGCTTGAGTTATTCTGCCTTTGCCTCTCACTACAAGCTTGAGTTATTCTGCCTTTGGGAATCATTTTTCACTGCTATAGCGCTAAACATGTGTACGCTTAAATTATTCTGCCTTTGCTTCTCACTTCAAGCTTCACTTATTCTGCCTTTCCTTCTCACTTCAAGCTTGAGTTATTCTGCCTTTGGGAATCATTTTTCATCGCTATAGCACTAAACATGTTCATGCTTGAGTTATTGTACCTTTGCTTCTCACTTCGAGCTTGAGTTATTCTGCCTTTGCTTCTTCCTTCTCTGGATAAAATTGAGCATCTCTGGCTTTGCAATTCTTTAGGATCTAGAGTAAGGGGAGGGCACGTTTTCCTTTCAATAATTAAGGTTTTTACCTTGATCAAAGATCTAGTACACCGAATCAATCATGGAAGTTCTAACCGAGCGACAATTAATGAATTACTTTCATACAAATCACTTTGCTCTGCCTCTGGTTTTTTACATAATTAAATTCTTAGATGTTGACACTTGAATTTTTCGCCTCAATGGTTGTTATTCATATTTTACGAAATTAAGGGATCAAAACCATTGATATTGTTGGAATTTGACTCTTAACAAAAAAATTTGCATTACATTTTTGCATTTTGCATTTCACATTTGGGAGATGTGTTGAATATAGTTTAGGATCACATTGCTGTTAACGTTTTATTAAGTTAGAGTTGTATTTACTTGCATTTGACGACATTAGCATCTTTTATGAATTTCATTTGCATGTTATTATCTACTTGGACGTTTACTATGTCGTAGCACGCTGTGTTACATGACGTAGCATATTAGAAGATTATTCACCTTGAGAGATCTTAAGCACGTCAGGGAAGTAACAATGAAGGAAATCGAGAGATAGAGAGGATCACACTCATTGGGAAACCTTCACTGCTAAACCTTCACCATTATCAATCTGTGTGGTATTTCTGGTGACCCTTGCGCGTAATTTCTTCATAAATTATTGGAATGAAAAAGGCAAGAGAAAGGATGGGCTAGCCAAATTGATTGAGGGAGAGGTTCAGGGTGAAATATGAGAGAGGGAGTGTGAGATTTGGTTACGCAGGGTGGCTGAAAAGGAAATATAAATAAAAAACAAAGAAAAAAAAGAGTGTGGCCAAGAGTGAGAGGGAGACTCCGAGGAAAAGAAACAGATAATTAAGAGAGATGAATTGTGTGATCACAAGAAAATAAAATCGAAAATTCGGGTCGTTAGTTGAGGATTCGTCTCTGCCATTCACAGATTTTCCTATCATCTAATCCAGTCTTGGGACGACCCTCGATGTTCCTTGGATGCTGCCTCATCCTAACTTTATTATAAGTCAAACATTGTGTTAGGGTTATTCCACATCAGGTCAATCGAACCAAAGTTTATGGACTGTTTATGTCAATTTTTAAAATAAAAACTGATTTGGGAAAGTTTGGAAAATTGTCTAATTTTACAAAGATTGGAGTAAGTTATGATATGAATTTACAAGTTGGTTTCCCCGGGGTTGGGTTGGGACTCACCAACATTAAGGACTTTGGGCTCACATGTAGAGAATCAGTTAAGAATTTTACATGCATAGGTAACAAGGGGAGAGGGCGGAGGGGAAACCAAAAAAAAAAAAAAAAAGCGGCTGTCATGATTTATGCAAAAAGTAATTAGGTGACAAAATTACATGTATGCATATGTATACTATTCCTTTAAGTGTGATATTTTTTGTCTGGTCTCCCAACCTAAAATTGCTACAAAACCAAGTTCATAATAGATTGAATTGATTTCAAATGAACCCACGCGTTATATTGGTCTTATATCTCTTAAAAGTGAATACTCATTAACATAATCAATTGTCAATTAAAAAAAAATTAAACATGCGATTTGCTTCTCTTTGAAGAGGAAAGGCTCAATCACTAAATAATAAATCGGCATGCGTGAGGTCTATTATATAATAAAAGCAATAAATGCTGCCTCGTGCTCGAGTGGCAGCCAATTGCCATTGACCAGACACCAGCTAAATTTAGTCCTTTCTAAGCACTATCGATTCTATCATATCATTTGAAATTTCAATTACCGGCTCCATCCAGCACACGTGATAAAAAATCCAGGAGAAGTGAGGTCTGCTAAACAATAGATTTAAGAGTTAATATTACAAAAAATCTCAAATTGGTACACTACTCCAAACTAATTTTATTGACCACGAAAAACCCCAAACTGATACATTTGTTACAAATTTATTCAAACTAATTTTTTAATTACAAAAATCTCAAATTAATATATCTATGACAAATTTACTCATAACTAATTTTTTGATTACAAAAAACCCAAAACTAGTACATTTATGACAATATACCTTCCTTAAATTGGATTAATATCAGGAAAAAGCACAAAATCGATAAACATGTGACAAATATAGGGTAAAACCTTAAATTAATATACTTGTCAACTATTATATGTCATCCAACTTAACAATTTAATAGTAAAATTTAATGGGGGTAAATTTATTATAGGTATATGAGTTTTGGGTAAATTTATCATATATATATATTTTAGGTTTTTATGATATTTATAAATTCAATAAATGGTTGCCTTGTGTTTAAGTAGCCAACGTTTGCCCGGCGCCAGCAAAACTATGACCTTTTTTAAGTTGTGTCCTTTTGAACATGCAAATTCAAGCGGCCGATAAATATGTGGGCCCGCATGAAACTGAATTAACAGTTGCGGAAAAAACACGGGGATCATACCTGAGAAAAACAAAAATTAATTTCTTTATCAAAGAAAGTTTAGGAGGAGGGGAGGTTACCCCATGCCAAGGCCAAGGCGGGAATTCAAACCTGGACATGGTGGGCGAAGAGAACGAACCTTATCAGCCAACTTACTTTGGCACAAAAATTAATTTAAAATGACGTATGTATTCATTGTGAACTGCAATAGCTAGTCAATCATAATATGAGGTACGAGGTACGAGGTACAAAACCATTTCATCGTTGTGGCGTCCACTTTCTTGTCGTGCCTAAAAGTTAAACCAACCGACCACTATTCCTTCACCCCTTTAACCAAATTGCCGCTAGATTTATTTTTTATTTTATTTATTTCTGATTTCATGATCACTCTCTATAAAAGCTGCCAAATCTAGTGTGTGGGCTTATTCTGGCACAGAATACCCTTTTCTTGGACTGGATTTTGCTGAATCCTTTGCTCTTGATTGACTGAGCACGGAAAAAAAGAGGATGGCAGGAGCAGGAACAAAATCTGCAAGTGACGATCATCTCAATGAACTCGCAATTTCAATACACAGGAGATTTGAGGGACTATCACTGCCATCCGACTGTTGCATCTTCACCATTCCGGAGAGGCTCCGACGAAAAAACGAAGAGGCCTACACCCCCTGCGTCGTCGCGATCGGACCTTATCACCGTCGCAATCCAAGCCTTATGCCGATGGAAGATCACAAGCTGCTTTACTTGCATAACTTCCTCCAGCACGACCATAATTACTGTCTCAAGGACTATATTGAGAGGGTCAAGTCCTGGGAGGATGAGGCCCGGAACTGCTACGATAAGCAGATCAACCTCGACTCTGACCAGTTCGCCGAGATGATCCTCCTCGATGGCATCTTCGTGATCCAGCTCTTACTGATGAACGGGCACCATCGGAGGATGCTGCCCAATGACCAGATCTTCGGCAAGCCGTGGATGTTGAATGATATCTGCGACGACATGGCACTGCTGGAGAACCAGATTCCATTTTTCGTCATCCATCGGCTGTTTGAAATGGCGTTTGGAACGCACCAGCAGCACATGCCCCAGCTGCTTGAACTCGTGTGCCGGTTCTTCAAAACGGTTATGAGGGTGGAGAAGTTGCCGGAGGGGGTGATGGAGTCGGAGGTGAAGCACTTTGTCCACGCGATCAGCCTCTCGTTCTGGCCGCTGGAGAGGAAGCCACCAAATGAGAACGATAGCAAGGGAAAAGTTCCCCCGCGTGCGACGGAGCTGGTGGCGTCCGGAGTGAAGCTGAGAAGACGTAAGAGTTGACCCGTGTCATTTTGTTTTCTGAACATGAATATCTATTTGATTCTGTTTCGTTCTCTGTTTATTCCATAATGCTCTCAGGTGAGAGCAAGTGCTTGTTCGATATCGAATTCAGAATGGAGTGCTCAACATCCCGTATCTGGTTCTGGAGGACTCGACGGAGCTTTATTTTCGGAACATTATCGCGTTCGAGCAATGTTACTGCATAAACATGTACCTGACTGACTACGTGGCTTTCATGCATCACCTGGTCGAAACCGAGGGCGACGCAGAGTTACTGATCGACAAGGAAATCATCGAGAACTGGCTCAGCAATAAAGAAGCTGCCACGCGGGTAATCAACAAATTCGGCGAGGGAAATATACTGTCTAGGAATTACTGCTTCAGCAGCCTCAGCGACAAGCTCACCGACCATTGCCAAAGGCCTTATAACAAGTGGAAGGCAACGTTCAAGCGTGACTACTGCAGTAGCCCGTGGGTGGTCATCTCGGTTATCGCTGCAGTGCTGTTGCTTTTACTGACCGTAGTACAGACTGTGTGCTCAGTCCTCTCTCTCAAAAACCTTACTTTTTAAATGGTAAATTGACACTGTAATTCTCTAAATTTCTATTGAATAATGTGTGATCAGCGGTCACTTCCTACTTGAATCAGCAGAACATCGATTTATATATGTTAGGGAGGGCGCTCGCTTTTCCCCATTCAATACATTTCACGAGTAGAACTGGCAAATATGAATGGTATGTAGTGATTCAACATCTATCCTAAGGATGGTTCGCCGAATAAATGTTGCCGCAACTGACATTAGCTTGTCTGCGCTTATCAGCATTTAGCAATTAATAAATTTGGGGCATGTTGAGAAGGAATCAATGAATTTTTTCACAAAGTTTTTGCTGTAAGTGCGCCTACAAAAGATCCACCTCGCTAAGGCCTTGCCAGCCATGGTGGGGAAAAAAAGGAAAAAAAAGGAAGAAGAGCAAGAGAAAGAGAAAAATAAAAATAAAATAAAAAATAAAAAAATGATTGAAAATATAAAATATTTTTAAAAAATTGTTCACATGAGCACCGGCCAACCAAAATTAGCCAACTAGATTGAATTGGCCAATTGTAAAATTTAAGACTAAATTGGCAAAAAAAAAATTAGGATTGAATTAGAAAAGTTGCAATAGGTTTAGTACTTTTTTATAATTTTCCTGCCAAACTCTTAGGTGGTTTACCTGAGTTAAGTTTGCATCACCCATATTTTTCTATGGTTTCGGAAATTCAAATGCTAGCTCACATATATATTGTCACATATATAATGTATAGAGCATGATTAATTGATAGCGTGTATAAAGTTTGACATGTAACAATGAATGAAACAATGTAATTGGATTTGCTTGTGATTTTAGTGATAAATTACCTATTGTCTTTAAGGGTAAAATTATATGTATACGGTAAATGTGAGATATAAACTTCATATCCCTAATATGAGAGAGTTTTGATGATTCAATCGAGTTGTAACCGCCAAAATGGCACCCTTAATTGAGTTTGAGAAATATCGATTTTATATTGTGATGGGATGTCTCATATTCTAATACATGGTCATACTCCCATCAAATTGGTCTACATCAAAGTCTCTGATGTATCCAAAAGAAGTGTAAACAAGCATGAGGATGAGTATCTGAGTGTCTTGGTAAATTCCTTTTTTATTAGGCTTTTATGTTGTCAAGCATTTTTAGCACATCTGTTAATTACCACGTCCCTAATTTGAGACAGCCCTTCCTTCATTGCCTCAAGCTTCTTTAAATGAAAAGGCGATTCTTCTCCATATTTCAAACATCTAATGAAGTCATCAAACATCTCAAGGACATTTTCTCGCTTCCTTAAAGTGGAACGCACATCCTCGAAGAGGAGTCAGGGTGAAAGGAACTTTCATTCGATAATCATCCTAATAGAACAAGTTAGGCTTGACCCGTAGACAAAGTGTCCACATATAGTGACACAACTCGCGTGTGTCCAGGCCATATGGGTTTTGAATAGATCTTATCTACTACATGTATAAAACTCTCAATTTTTTTCCATTTCCTACACCCAAGGCGCATTTTTGTAAATTTTTAAATGACATGAGATGCGAGGTCATGGATTTCCAATTATCGGGTTGTTGACGTTGAATTTGACTTGTTGCGGCCAGAACTTGCTGAACGAGGCCCATCTTAAATGCACGATGCAGTCTGGATTGAGTTGAGATGATTCTACACAATCATTGTTGTTGTTCTTTATTATGATATTTAGAACGCGATCAAATTATTTGAAGGGGAAAGGAGATAAATGAAAGTGGCAAGTAGTTTTAAAGAGCAAGAGTATTTGGAAGTGACATGTAACTGGAGGATTTATGAACGATGAAAAATGAGAGAGGGAGCTGTCCAATGTATCACCGTTGATGTTTCAAGGGTCATTAATCAGATAACCCAATCGTCACTTATCACTTTTATTGTGACTCAACGGTCGGCTGTTGGGCTGGGTTCGATCACTGGATCAATGTTCGAGTTTTTGGGACGATGCCCATTAAACTTCTTAATGGGTGGGCCCATGTGGCCAGGCCACTCTCCATGGGCTAGCGGGCAGCTTGTTGCTGATTTGGTGACCGCAAACCAGTTTTAATTGTTCGATATAGAATCATTTTTCACCGCTAAAGCACTAAACATATGCATGCCAGGCATGCTTCTCACTTCAGGCTCAAGTTATCGTGTCTTTGCTTCTTCCTGCTCTGGATGGACTCTGAGTATCTTTTCTTTGCATTTCGTTATTGCACTGCTTAAACTTGTCCCCCAGCGCTAGATGATAGGAACTAAGGCAAATGTTGATGGAGAATCGTGCTTTGCTATTCTTTTGGGGATCTTTTGGAAGTTGGAGGACTTTTGATGTTGAGATAATGTTTAGAGCATGCAGCAAAAACCCAACATTTTATCTAGGGAAATCGTCAAGAGAGAGTTCAAGTCCAAGTCCGTTAACATATCTAGTTGGATTCACTTTCACTCAAAATCTTAAGCAAATAAATTATAGGCCAATTATGATATATTAATAGCTCAACACCATACCAATTATTTAGTATGGGATTTGTCTAACACAATTCACACGTGTATCTCAACAATCTCCTCCTTATGTGTGAATTTAGTGTTTGGTGTGCTCCTCCTTAATTAAAGTTTTTGCAATGCACATGGTCAAAACTATTATCTAGTAATATCGCTTTCATAGCTTGAGGCTGCATTAGAATTAGATGACGATGATGAACTTGAGAAAACCTTTGAAGCATAATTATCTAGGTCAATTGATTCCTGAATCCATATCTCTATGTTCAAATATAGTCTTTCACCAAGGATTTTATTTTCATAAATATCAGGTGATATCCAAGACACCTTCCAATGATCAAACTAAATTTTACCTTTGGTGATCCGATAAAAAGTGGAGGTAAACATGTGGATATAGAGAGATTTATGATGAATGAAATTTTCTCTTTACTTGATCACATAGAAAAATGTCGAGTTGTAATGGGACTTGATCATCAAAAAAGGTGAAGAGTGATCCAACCAACTCTTAAAATAAAAAGGGCCCTTGAAGCTCATAAACCATCACAGCTTGGCTGTTAGTGGCACAATCATATTTTATGTCATATATATTAATCGACTCCCTTTCAATTACATACATATTATATATATATATATATATATATATATATATATATATATATATCCATTATATGTTAAGGCAAACTCCATGAAGAGAGAGCATTATTGGTTAATTGAGAAGCAGTAAAGGGGTACAACTAGTTGATTCATTGATTGAATAGCCCCATGTGAAATGTAACTATAAAGCCTTCGAATCTTACTATATCTGTGACGCCCCCTTCTCCCCCTCCCCCTCTCTTTTGTCTTCTTCTTCTCTCTCTCCTCCTTCTCTTTTCCCCACGTTTCCCCCTTTGTCAATTCTTCCCCACTTTCCCCTTTCGTTTTCTCTCTCTCCTCCTCCCCACACGTTACCTCTGCCTTCCACACCCTTTTCTTTTTTATTTTCCTTTTTCTTTTCCCTCTTCTTTCTTTTCTCCCCCCCCTCTCGGCCAAACCCCCCTTCTTCTTCTTCTTGCCAGCTGCTGCTTCACCCACTACCAGCACCACCGCCTCCCCACGCCCTACTCACCACCACCTCTTGGCCACCAAACCACCACCACCCACCACTTGTCCGACGAGCCGTCTTGCCGTTGAGCAAACGAGCTGTCTCGTCGTCCACGCCGCCGCTCGCTCACTGCCGCAGTAAACTGCCACTCACCCGACATCACCGCTTGCTTGCCACCGCAAGCCACTGCCCCGCCCGCGTCCCTCACGCGTTTGCCGTGCCATCGCCGCCATCCCCAAGCCGAGCCTCCCCCCTTGGCCGTGGGTTTGAGGAGCCGCGACTACCGCCATCTTTGTCGTGCTGTTCGTGCCGCCGTTGGTGTTGTGAAACTCATATCTTCGTCGTCGTCGCGCCATCGTCGCCGCAGGCTCACCGTCGCTAGAAATCGGTTAGTTAACCTCCTAATGGTGGATTATGGCGTTAATTGCGTTTAGGGGGTGGTTAGTTTAATATCAACGATGATTAGTTTAAGTAATTACAATTAGATTAATTAATTGGGTTTATTTTAATTAATCGTAATTTATTTATTTTAATAGTAATTTATTTAATTAATTGTAATTATTTTAATTAACATCGATTAATTTTTATTAAATATAGTTAGGCTAATTAATCGATTTTAGCCTAATTAGTGACAGCCTAATTAATGATAATTAGCATAATTAATTGTGATTAGCATAATTAATCATGATTAGCTTAATTAATCATGGATTAGTTGTTAAGTAGAATTTTATGCTTGTTCTACTAGATGAATTTACACTTGATTATGATCGTTTGAGCATGTAATGCCATGATGTTTGATTGCTCATATCATGTATTTTAAATGCTATTTTTCAAAGATGGTTTATTGGTAAGAAAATAGCAAACTTTGAGGTGTCGTGTTTGGACGCCGTATTTTACGTGATAAAATGGACAATGATGTTTTAAAATGAAAGTGTGCAAAGCATGACGGGTTGATTTTAAATACGTGACCACGTGTGATTATTTTACTAGAATTTTAAATGTAAAGATTTTCTGAGATTTGTTATTTAAGCACGAACTCTTTTACATTGGGCTAATTGACGGAAGATAAAAATTGGCTTGAGTGTTAGCGTGCTTGTGAGGTCATTTAATTGAACCCGTCATCCAATAGGAGTTTGGGGACGATGCCCGATGTTTATCGGATGCCGAGTCGCGATTGACGCCGGATAGATGCTTCTTTATGGAATGCCGTCTAGGCAGGGGTTCTAGACATTGTCGTGCTCGATGGGGCGGGATGATGTCCAGTCATGCTGGAAGACCGTCAACTTGTGTGTTGGCCGTGGCCCGAGGAGTTGTAATAATCGGAACACATATGAATGACTGTGATGTATTGCGCTTGATTATGGGGTAAAATTGTTAGGCATGGTATGAGACGTGTCAAAATAGGTTTTACCTTATAATTAGGACCTGTGTGGATGCTTGGTGCATGAGAGTCATGTGTGCTAATTATTGATTATGCTTATTGTATTGATATTGGCATATGTAACGTACTAATATGCAGGGGTGTGTCAATGCGAGGTAAGATTGTATGCTGTTGCATATCTAGGCTGCCTCCGAGGTGAATTTGCTTCCTAATCAAGGTTTAGGAAGTTGACTCAATGAGATTTTATCTCACCCTATTGTTGTTAACCATTTTTAGGGTCGTAGTGTGGGGATCTACTAAGTGCGGCTATGGTGGGCACAAAATGCAACACTTTTTGGCTGGCCCTATTGTTAGTAAGTTTAGGTTAACCTTAATCCCTAAAGGTTTTTTAGAGGGTTGATAGGAAGTGGCCGTAAAAAGACTTGTAATTATTAAATTTCTTAGGGGTAATAGTGGATAAATAAATGTTGTTTTCGGCAATATTTGTTGTGTTTTACCATCTCTGTTGTTTGTTTATTGACTGGCTGTTTATTTAGTTTGCTTCCACATGCGTTTAATCAAAATATAAAAAAAATGAGTTGGCGACATGTCTTGGGACATCGCGTTTTTAATCGACCGCCGATGGATGTTCACGAGCTTGGGATTCGGAGCGTGACGATATCTTGGCATGTTTATGCTCCCTAATTTTTGCGGGTCCAAAGCACGCGCATTTAGATCTCTCTCTCACGTGATGTCGCCTTCCTTATTATCTCTCTGTCGTAAGTGAAAACCACACTTTCACATGGGGGACAATTAATTCTTATGCCTAGATTAGAGCAAAGTTTTTGATTAGATGCTAAGCAACTCTCCATTAAATTAATAAGCCTTTACCCCTTCTTCCGGTTTCCCGCTCCTTTTCTGTTTTTATTTATTTCCGGTTTCATGATTGCACTGCACAAAAGCGGCCAAATCTAGTTTATGGGGTTATTCAGGCACAGAATACCCTTTTCTTGCACTGGATTTTGCTTAAGCCTTTGCTCTTGATTGACTGAGCAGGGAAAAAAAGAGGATGGCAGGAGCAGAAACAACATCAGCAAGTGATTGTCATCTCGATAAAGTCGTAATTTCCATACACAGAAGATTTGAGGGACTATCACCGCCATCCGACTGTTGCATCTTCACCATTCCGGAGAGGCTCCGGCGAACAAACGAAGAGGCCTACACGCCCCGTGTCGTCGCGATTGGACCTTATCACCGTCTCAATCCAAGCCTCATGCCGATGGAAGATCACAAGCTGCTTTACTTGCATAACTTCCTCCAGCGCGACCAGAATTACCGTCTCGAGGACTACATTCAGAGGGTCAAGTCCTGGGAGTATGATGCCCGCAACTGCTATGATAAGCAGATCAGCCTCGACTCCGACCAGTTCGCTGAGATGATCCTCCTGGATGGCATCTTCGGGATCCAGCTCTTACTGATGTACTGGGACCGTCAGAGGAGGCTGCCTAAAGACCAGATCTTCGGCAAGCCATGGATGTTGCCTGATATCTGCCGCGACATGGCACTGCTGGAGAACCAGATTCCATTTTTCGTTGTCCAGCGGCTTTTTGAAATGGCATTTGGAACACATCAGCAGCACATGCCGGAGCTTCTTGAACTCGTGTGCCGGTTCTTCGAGCCAGTTATGAGGAAGGACAAGTTGCCAGAGCCAGTGATGGAGTCGGAGGTGAAGCACTTCGTCCACGCGATCAGTCTCTCGTTCTTGCCATCGGTGAGGAAGCCACCAAATGAGAGCCATAAGGAGATGAAGTTCACCCCGAGTGCGACAGAGCTGGTGGCAGCTGGAGTCAAGCTGAGAAGACGTAAGGGTTGACCTGTGTCATTTTGTTTTTTGAATATTTGATTATGTTTCGTTCTCTGTTTATTACCAATTCTTAACAATGCTCTCAGGTGAGAGCGAGTGCTTGTTCGATATCAAATTCGAGAATGGAGTGCTCAACATCCCGTATCTGGTTCTTGAGGACGGGACGGAATCCTTTTTTCGAACATTATTGCCTTCGAGCAATGTTACCACCTACACGACAGCTATCTGATCGAGTACATGGTGTTCATGGATTACCTGGTGGATACCCCGGGCGATGCAAAGTTGCTGATTGACAAGAAGATCATCGAGAATTGCCTCGGCAATAAAGAAGCTGCCGTGCAGCTAATCAACTCCTTGGGCAAGGGAGCTAACTTGTCGGAAAAAAATTACTACTTCAACAGCCTCAACCACAAGCTCATCGCCCATTACGAAAAGCCTTATAACAAGTGGAAGGCGACGTTCAGGCGTGATTACTGCAGTAGCCCGTGGGTGGTCATCTCGGTTATCGCTGCAATGGTGTTGCTTTTTCTAACTGCAACACAGACTGTATGCTCAGTCCTCTCTCTTAAATAACCTTGCTCTTTGAATGGTAAACTACCACCGTAATGCTTTAGTTTTCTATTGATTGATGTGTGATCAACGGTCACTTTCTATCGGCATGAGTAGAACATCGATTTATATATGTCGGCCAACACACTAATTTGGTTTTTCCTATTCAATACATTTCACAACGCAGAACTGGCAAATATGAATGGTATGTAACCTCTATCCTCAGGATTCACGACCCAAAAAAAAAAAAAAACTCTATCCTAAGGATGGTTCACCGAAGAAATGTTGCCCCAACTGAGATTAGCTTGTCACGCTTATCAGCATTTAGCATTTAATAAATTTGAGGCATGTTGAGAAGGGACAATGAATATTTTCACAAAGTTTTTGTTGTAAGTACGCCTACAAAAGATGGTGCATCAAAGCTAGAGATAGTGGTGTCAAAACAGGTTAAAACCTTACTTTTTTAACTCATATTTAAAGGGCTAGGTTGTGTATATATATTTTGTAGAGCTTCAAAGTGTATATTCCAACTAAAAAAAAACACTATTAATCATTACAAGAAAAAATACATAACACCCCTCTACACTAACACTCACCAACACTTGCTACACACACTTCTCTACCACTCACCATACTCACAACACCACCCACAACACTTTTTTCTTGCTGCACACCAACGAACTTTGCCACTCACTAGTCAACACAATGCACTCTCTACAACTTTGTTCTTTCTTTTCCTCTCTGCACTCAAGTCAATAAGGTGGACTACCTATTTATATAGAGTTTCCCACCAACAAAGTACAAAAGTTGTGTATTACAAGGGTTCAAACGTGGACTCATATGCAATTTGAAACTTCAATTACTCCCTAAGTGATTTTTAACCGCACAACTTATCCAACACTAAGAAACTTCAACACTACAAGCACTAACTCCCTATTGTAGATATTTGTTTCTAAACAAATCTAGACAAGTGGAGGAGAGAGGCGGTGATTCCTCGATTCTCCCCCTCGCTGACTACTCTCTCGCATGGACCTCACGATCATATTAACTAGTTACCTTTGAAACTCTTCAAACTTTGCAACTCCGAGTCCTTTGGTGAAGATGTCTACAACTTGATCATTTGTCTTGGCATACTCCATCTTTATCTTGCCCCATGATACTTTTTCCAGCAAAAAATGATAGTGTACTTCCACATGCTTGGTCCTTGCATTGAAAACTAGATTCTCTACTAAGCTTATGGCTGATAGATTATCATAATATAACTATGTTGAGTGGTCTATTGGTCAATGAAGATCCTCCATTAATTGTACCAGCCATGTACTCTCATTGCTTTATACTCGGCTTCTATTGTAGACAGTGACAGAGTTGATTGCTTCAAGATCCTCCATTAATTGTTCCCATGTGTTATGGCTTTTGAAATCCTTTCCTGGCGCATCTTCCCTTCGCCCGCTGTTTATGCCATTGAGTTCAACCTTGAATTCCAATAATCCCGACGAGGGAAAAATATTGTTTAAGAAATGCAATGAACTTATCGTATGATCGCCAAATCAGTCTTAAAATGTTATATTTGGCTAGTTGAGTCATATATCTTTTAATGATTTTTTAATATTTTTTGAAGATTTTTCAATATAGTTTATCTAAGTATTTCTGATTGGAAACCATTGATGTGACAATCCAACTGCACAACTAATTTAAACTTGTCAAGCTGAATATAAATGAGTAATTAATTGACTGGGAGTAGTAATCGCGTGATTAGAGTTGTTGCCTTTGTTTTTTGTTTTTTTGGTCGGTTCACCGGAGGAAATTTCAATAAGCAAGAGAATCACATGCGATTCAATGCCCAGGAAGAAGACAATATGTGAGAAATAACAACGCAGGAGCAATGGATAGGAACAAAACTAAAGGTGATAAGACAAAGTGCTGTAAAAATTTCAATACAAGAGTGTTGGGGAAGATGGAAAGTGGGGAGCAGAGAGAGAGAGAGAGAGAGAGAGAGAGAGAGAGAGAGAGATTTCCAGACTGACAAAAGTCAGGACTGATGAGGGCCCTCGAACTTACCCTTTCATTAATTTATGTCCCCCGAGAAAAGGTCCTTTGAGCCTGTCGCATATTTTAGTATCAAATGGACAAACTCCATTTCACTACTTAAATGTTATATTATTAACGATCACTTATATTAAAAAGATTATGTTACTACAGCGGGCCAAGGATTTTGACCAAAAAAAGCGGATCAAGTATCATGAATAATATATATTTCTCTTTTTTTTTCATTTTCCAAGTACACAATGAGAAGAATTTTAAGAATTTTGGGCTCTATCCTTAATTTCTTATTGAAGTCTCGTAAGGAAATCAAAATGCCTTTTCTCTATTGCTTATACGTTATTCTGGAAAACATCAAAGAGCAACCCAGAAGAGTCACATAGTGACATTATGCATGCATGGTAAGATTTTCTTTTTTATTGTGAAAAACGATGTAAGTTATGACCATAAATATCGCAAAAAAGTATCTACTTACAAGTCTTGGTCTTAATCGGAAAATGGTAGTTTTATGAGTTTTAGTTTGAGGGGAGATAATTTGCATATAAAGTCTTTTGACAGAAACTCTAAATTGATCTATTTTACTTATTCATCGAATCTACGAAACTGACAATATAAAGTTGAAAGGTCAGGACATTTTCCATGAAGATTAATACAAGATTAAGTCAAAAGTTTGGGACATTTTGAAGATTCTCAAAAATATTAGGCTAAATAAATATGGAGAATTCACTTTTTCCAAAAATGGCTTTTTTTTTTCGAAAGAGAATGAGATTCGTCAACATTTCCACACTTGTATAATGCTACTTGCTAAATGTTAAATTAGAATTTGCTTATGTAACTTAATATATTAATTTTGGTATACTTGTTGTCATTACTGGTAAATAATCTGGACTTATTTGTCAACCTTCAAATGATGGACAGCGCAACCTTACTCAGCAAAAGTGCACATCTTTTTTAACATAATTGAAAATAAATTTACTTATTGATAGCAATTGTAATCAAAAGCGTCAGTAAATAAAATTTGTTATGTAAAACGGTGAAAGCACGTCATCTTGCAAATTTTCATTGAGAATCCATAGAAAATATTAAAACTCTTGTCTTGAATCATTTACGAAATGCTGGTGCCCGAAAAAGGAAACCATTTATCGAATGGTGGCCAGAAGAATCATATATCAAGCAAACTATCAAAATCATAAACCCACCGGCTTGATGATTAGCGTCGTTCACGGCAAAGCTGGCCCGACCGCCTGAGGGAATCTGAGGAAATTTTTGTGAAAAAGTAAACTGATACTGACAAGAAACTAAGCAAAATTTATTCATTATTGGTCAAAACTATAGTAAAAAATATTCCCTCAAGGAAAAGACAATGTTTTAGTTCGCCTTTGTGTTGTCGCCAAGATTTTAGTCAAATGTTATCCTCAATAAAAAAAAAAAAAAAAAAAATAACAAAAACATGAGGATGCATTTCGGTGGAAAAATTATTCATTATTGTTCATTCTTGTTATGCCTGTTCTTTTCCGATGCACGAAATTTCTTTTCACGGTTCAATTAGATCTTAATATACTATCTTTACTTTTGTTCTGACCACGATTCATCACCCCTTAAAAAAAAAAAAAAAAAAAAAAAAATTGAGCATGGGCTTGGACTAGTGCCCGGGCATTGGCTCCTGCCCATGTTGCAAATTCTTCCTGTCTACGCGTTATCCTTCCTATCAAATCATTCAAAACTTCAGTTGGTGATACTGGCTCAATCCAACATGCGTTAGGATCACTAGATAACAAATGCAATGAACGGCCGCCTCGTGTTCGGAGAGCAGCCAACTGCTGTGGCTGTCAACACGACACTAGCTAAGGTCTATTCTTTCTATCAAATCTGTTTCTACTAAACCAACATCTTTTTACCCCAAAAAGTCCATAAACCTCCTTTTGAACATGCAAATTTTAGAGCCCAAAAGTCTGTCAGCCCGCGTGAAGCTGAGTTGAGAGGAAAAAAAATCGTGGAATACATTATGGGTGATTGGTTTCAAGGTGGGCCATTTCCCACCTTGAAACTAGGAACTAAACTAGAAGAACTACCCACCTAGGACCAAGACCAATCAGTCCGGTCTAGTTCCCTAGTTCCAAGATGAGTCTAGCAACTAGTGGTATACTCCCCTCTTTTTTCTTTTTTTTTTTTTTTTTTTATTGTTTGTAAAACCACTAATGTTGTTGCATAGTATAAATTACTACATGAGTTATATTAATAGAACAAACTTATGATAAGCCAAACATGACGATCATCTCCACGAACAAAGTTAGAATGATCGTCAAGAACAGAGTTTGTGAGTTTGCCATAAAGTTTGACAATTATAACAATCATTATAAGAGTTTGTCATAATGTTTTTAAACTTTGATTCAATTAGGAATGGGGCAATTAGGGTTTTTGGCATGGGAGAGTGAAGATGAAGAATGTGGAATTAGTAATTAGAGTTTTGAATTTTGCAATAATTAGAATAAGAAAAAAATCGATTCAATCTAAGTAGGTGGGTCCACACTTGGAATCGAGAACCGGATCGAATATTTACCGGTTCCAAATTTTAGGAAGAGGGGACCATAAATTAGGAGTGATTAGTTTCAAAGTGCGCCATTTGCCACCCTAAACTGGGAATTGGACCGAAGGATTAGTTCTTGGTTTGTAGTGATTGGTTTAGGGGTGGACCGGTTCCCACCCAAAAACTAGAAATCAAACTAGAAGGATTAGTTCCCGATTTGTAGAATCGAGAACCGTCCACTTGGTCTAGGACCCACCTAGGACCAAGAGCAACTAGTTCGGTTTGATTACCTAGTTCCAAGGTGAGTCTAGGAACCGACTATATACTCCCCTCTATTTTCCCCCTATTTTCTGTAAGACTACAAGTGTTGTTGCATAGTGTAAATTACTATATGAGTTATTTTAATATAACAAACTTGTGATAAGCCAAACATGACAATCATCTCCATGAACAAAGCTAGAATGATCATCAAGAACCAAGTCTGTAAATTTGGTACAAAGTTTGACAATCATAACAATCATTATGAGAGTTTGCCACAAAGTTCTTAAACTTCACTCAAATTAGGATATGGTGCAACTAGGTTTTCGGCATGGGAGTGTGAAGATGAAGAATGAGGAATTAGTAATTAGAGTTTTGAATCTTGTAATAATTAGAATAAGAAAACAATCGGTTCGGTCCGTATGGGTGGGTTCACACCTGGAACCGAAAACTAAATTGATATTCACCAGTTCCAAAAATATGGAATGGGGAACTGGACTAATAATTGTGGGAAATGCCTAGAACTAGCTAGTTTGGTTCAGTTCTTTTGCTTACCCTCAATTGAAACCATTTCATCACATTTGTCTCCACTTCTTGCCATGCCTAAAATTCAAACCAACCAACCACTATTCCATTACTCCTATTTCTACATTCCCCTTCCTCCTTTTTTTTTTTCCTTTATTCCGGAGTGGAACGCCTTCATCAAAGCTTTCAATAGGAAATATTTCTCGGACTGCGCCCAAGAACTAATGTTTGTAGACCAGTACAAGGCGAAGTTCGCCGAGTTGTCTCAGTACGCCCCCAGACTGATCAAGGATTCGATAGATCGAGCAAGTAGGTTCGGAGATGGACTCAAACTAGAATTGAAGGACCCGCTGGTGCTGTTCAATCTAAAGGACCACAATGAATTGTATGAGTGGGCCCAGCTGATAGAGAGAAACCTAAACGAACAAGCCGTCGGATCTGGGTTGTGGTCCGGGTCAAACATGGATGGAAATCAGTTTGGGAAGAAGCCGATGACCGGAGAGAGGTATCCTATTCCACCTAATAGGAATGGTGGGATTAGAAAGTCAACGCCAAACCATAATAGTGTGTGTCGTTTCTTCGGAAGACGTCATGGATCAGCCCTGTGCCATTCTAGGACGGGTGCTTGCTATAGATGTGGCCACTTCGACCATCAATTAAGGAACTGTCCGCACAGGCAAATGGGACCACAGCAGCTGCCACCACCACCACCGATGGGACAGAACAGAGGATATGCGCCACAGAATGCACCGTAGGGTGGTATGAACCGACCTCCAGCTCAAGGAATGGTGTATACAATCACCTAACGACAAGCAGGGGACTCACTTGATGTGGTCACAGGTACGGTCTCACTGAACGACCATGCTGATTATGCTTTATTTGACCCTAGAGCTACTCATTCATTTATAGCTGAGCAGTATGTTAAGTTGATAGGGTTAAGTCTAGAATCGTTGGGGTCAGTAATTAGCATATCTACCCCATTAAAGGATAATGTGTTATCTACAGTAGGCTGTCCTAGTTGCAAGTTTGTTATTGTGAGCGAGAGGAAATGATATATTTGATAGTCCTAGCCATATATAATTTTGATGTGATAATTGGCATGGACTGGCTCACCAAGCAACGAGCTACTGTAAATTGTTATTGTAAAGCGATTCAGTTTAACCCGTTAGTGGGTGAGAGCTTCAAGTTTATTAGAAGTTGAGGAGGACCCTTGATTACCTTAATCTCGTCGCTTGAGGCAACCCGTTTGTGATACGGGGGTTGCCAAGGTTACTTGGCAACTATCGTGGATACGATAGTTGAGGAGCCGAAGATGGAAGACATTGCATTAGTACAGGAGTTCGCAGATGTGTTTCCAAAGGAATTACCCGGTCTACCCCCAGAAAGGGAGCGAGTTCGTGATTAAGTTGGCCCCCAAGACGGAGCCAATCTCTAAGGCTCCTTACCGTATGGCATTGTCAGAGTTGTTGGATAAGAGATTCTATACATCCTAGTGCATCACCTTGGGGAGCACCAGTTTTGTTCATGAAGAAGAAAGATGGTTCGTTGCGCCTTTGCATTGACTATTGGCAACTCAATCATGTGACGATCAAGAATAAGTACCCGCCACCGAGGATCGATGACTTGTTTGATCAGTTGCAGAGAGCGTCGATATTTTCTAAGATCGACCTGAGGACAGGGTATCATCAGTTGAGGATCAGGAAGGAAGATATACCGGAGACAACGTTTCGTACGCGTTACGGTCATTATGAGTTTACCGTAATGCCGTTTAGTTTGACGAACACCCTAGCTACTTTCATAGATATGATTAATCATGTATTCAATGAATATCTAGATCGGTTCATGATAGTGTTTATTGACGATATCCTGGTGTACTCAAGAAGTCTAGAATAGCACGAAAGACAATTGAGGACAATGTTTCAGACTCTGTGAAATCATGGATTGTACGCCAAGTTCAGTAAGTGTGAGTTTTAGTTAACTCGTGTAGTTTTCTTAGATCACGTGATTTCAGGTGAAAGAATTTTAGTGGACCCAATCAAGATTGAAGCCGTGATCAACTGGCCAAGACCGACGACAGTGACAGAGATTAGAAGTTTCTTGGGATTGGCATGTTATTACAGACGGTTTATGGAAGGATTTTCAGCAATAGCCATGCCACTGACTCGACTGCTGAAAAATGAAGAGAAGTTTGTATGGACAGATAAGTGCGAGCTTATTTTCCAAGAGTTTAAGTAGAAGCTGACTACCGCACCCGTGCTGACAATTCCGTCTGGACCTAGAGGATATGAGATCTACAATGATGCGTTGTTCAGAGGACTAGGTTGCGTGTTAATGCAATATGGCAAAGTAGTTGCATACGCGTCCCATCAATTGAGACCTCATGAGTTGAATTACTCGACGTTTGACTTAGAACTCGCAGCAATTATCTTTGCTCTAAAGATTTGGAGACACTACCTGTGTGGAGAAATATTCCAAATCTTTACTTATCATCAGAGCCTTAAGTATTTATTCTCTTAGAATGAGTTGAATATGAGACAGCGTCGTTGGATGAAACTTCTCAAGGACTATGATTGCGATATCCTGTATCATCTTGGAAAAGCTAACAAGGTTGCTGATGCGTTGAGTCAGAAGTCATCAATTGCGCAGATGGTAATTCAGGAGTGGATCTTACTCGAAGGAGCTCGAGACTCGGTTTTCAAATTTGAGGTAGGCCACCTTTCAAATCTTATGGCCACCCTTAGAATTGAACTGAAAGCGCAGATAAGGATTAAGACGTTGCAATTGACAGACCCAGAGATCCAGAAGATCCTGCAAGAAGATGCAGAAAAGAGAAAGGTTGACTTTCATATGTCTGAGGACGGAACACTGAAGTTTCGTGGACGATTGTGTGTACCTGACGATGCAGAGCTTAAGGAGGAGATCTGATTGGAAGCTCGCCGTAGCAGTTACAGCATTCATCAAGGTAGTACGAAGATGTATTAGAATCTGCGTCAACACTATTGGTGGACTAGTATGAAGGTGGATATCGCCAAGCATGTCGCCAAGTGTCTAACGTGTCAGCAAGTGAAAGCACTACTGTAAGCCGGGAGGACTTCTGTAACATGTTGAGATTCTCGAGTGGAAGTGGGAATACATCACAATGGACTTTGTGATGGGCTTACCAAGGAGTTAGAGAGGTAATGATTCCATATGGGCTGTAGTTGATAGATTGACAAAGTCTGCTCACTTCATCGCTGTACGAAAGGATTTTGCGTTGGACAGATATGCTACCACGACTCAGGGAGGAGGTGAAGAACCTGAAAAACAAGTCGACGAGAGGAGTGAGCTACCACGACTCAGGGAGTAACACATTTCTTCTAAGCTGATCGAGAAATCACCATGCACATTTTAAAACACGACCATAACTTACTTGAACATAATATATATTTATAACACAAATACCGAAGACATCAATGGTCTAATCCATTGATCAATCTCATAAAACATGTATCAATAGTCTATTCCATTGATTAATCTCAGCAAACCACACGTCGATGTTCCATTCTATCAACCAAACTCAAATCACATGTCAATGGTCCACTCCATTGATCAACTCATGCTCAAATGTCTATTCATGGTCACGCGTAATGCTCACGACAAGACGACCAAGATTCCCCCATTGATTAGGTCTCTACCTATTATTAGCCGGTGATTCAGCCCACAAGGATATCCTATACTAGTATGCGCATACCCACACACCCCTCAATGTCCATGAGACATTGAGCATCAACCATCAATCACAAATATCTAGTAATCCACCATCAGAAAAAGAATTATCTCACAACTTGGACATTTGATATATAAATATCAAAGCATTCTTCGATAACCACAAACCTTTCAAGATTATTTCATTAAGAGTTTCACAAACCATTTTCAAACAATCGTTCAAACCGAAGTCAAAGGATAACTCCATCTTTCAAACAACAAAATTGGCAATAATAGCTCGATCTCATTTTATACAAAAAAAGATGCTATTTATCAACTCATAGCATATATAATCCATAATATTTTTTTCAAAACATGAGTTTAAAATACAAAGAAGAAATAGGGTGCGTTTGGTAACGATTCCGTTCCCGGAAACAAATTCTGATCAGAAATGATTATTTTTTATTTTGTTCTCGGGAACTGATTATGAGTAAAAGAACGCGTTTGGTAACTATACAAAATTTCTAATTCTGGAATAGAATTGCGTTTGGTACCGTGTTCATTGATTCTGTTCCAAATCAATTTATTTTAATTTTTAAATAATTTTTATGATTTTTTCCTTTTTTTCTTTTTTTTTTTCCTTTTTTTTTTTTTTTTTTTCTCCTATTCTAATTCTTCTTTAGGCCGGTCGCCGGCCCTCGGCGAGGCCGACCCTTGTTGGCTTGGCCTCGCCGGACCTCGCCCTAGCCTAGCGAGTCTCCAGCAAGCTCGTTGGACCGGTCGCCGGCGATCGGCGGCGGGCGGCGGTGGTGGCGGGCGGCGGCGGATGGCGGCGGCGGCAATGAACCGGTGGTGGCGGACGGTGGCGGCAACGGCCGGTGGCGGTGGCGGCGCGGCGGCGGTGGGCGGTGGCGGGCGGTGGCGGCGGCGGTGGCGGGCGGGCGGCGGAGCCGACGGACGATGGCGGACGGCAGTGGCGGCGGACGGCGGCGGGCGGTGGCGGGTGGCGGTCGCGGGATGGCGGTTGATGAAGAAGAAGAAAAGAGAAGAAGAAGAGTTTTGATTCTCAATTTTGTTCCCGGAACAAAAATCAACTTTTTTTTTATTCTTGATTCTCGTCCCAAACTGATTTTGGGAACAAATTTGTTCCCGGGAACAAAAATTTTACCAAACGCGATTCTCGTCCCAAACTGATTCTGGGAACAAAAAATCAAAATCTAGCACTATTAAGATGGTTACCAAACAGTCCCATAGTGTCACTCACTTGGGAAAAGCCAAAAACCAACTACGGCGATTACTCTAGTCGACGCACTCGAATTCCTAACAATTAACTGAAAAACAATATTAAAAGACCAAGTAAAATGATATTCTAATAATGACTGGACTATACTATGTCTATTTGTCAATAAAACGATACCTATGTGCCAACGAAAGCTTGCATTTAGTGGAAACCTATTGTTGTCCGCTAGGCACGGCCCACGTGCGTCACCCCATAACTTCCTCCACAAAATTCCATTTTGAGCTGTCTTATAGTCCTTAGAAAGCTCTCTTGATGTACTATAACAACCCCAACTCAGCCATCCCAAAATCGCATTGAAAATGACTAAAATTTAGGGCCAAAGCTGTTGTTCGCTACAGTTCCAAAACGCATGCCAAACTTCAAAATTCCGTTCCGGGCAATCCATAAGCTCAAATCACGATCCGTAAAATGCTACCGCTTCATAACATCCTAGATTATCATTTCCACAAAAATAGCAGCTCAATGACTCAAAAATCCGACTTCGCCGCACAAATCTCCAAGAAATCCAATTTCGAGCCCTAATTACGACGATTCGTTTGAATAAACAATTAAAGGCTTCGATCACTTACCGGCATTGCAAAATGGAGTTGAGTCGGCTTGGTGAGGCGTTCGGGCCATGAGCGCACCAAAATTTTTTCTGCTTTTCCCTTTTTCCTTTCTCTTCTTTCTCTCCTCTCGCCCGTTTCTTTCTTTCCTCTGTTTCTGCCCGTGCTCTTCTCTCTCTCCCTCTCTCTCTCTTTTTAAAAAAACAGCCGAAACTTCCTCTTTCTCTCCTTCTACTTCTTTTGTTGACTTTCAAACCCTCTTTCTTTTTCCTTTTTTTTAAAGCCCATATATTACATAGCCACTATCAGAGCTTGCAAATGCGTGGTTTAAACCAGCATGAGGCATGATCGTGGACGGATAATGTGAAGAGGAAGGACTTAATTTTTTTGAAAAGAATAGAGTGATTATTCAATTGAGTGGATGTGTGAATTGGGCGGTACCTTGATAAAAGAGAGGATAGTGAGTATTTTTAATTTTGACGGAAGGGTAATTTTAAAATATTAAAAGTGAGACTAATGATATATCTGGCTTAAATATATAAATATTGTAATAACTAGCCTCGAAACCTCATCCCGATGGTCGTCATGCATGGGATGCATCCCGTGACAACAGTACGTGAAGAAGTAAATCGCGTGAAAAGTCATTGACAATACAAATCATGCAAGACATGTGATTGACCGATTACACGACATCAACCGTGTAATCCATAGATAAAACACTATGCTGCAATAAGAGTTTGGGTAAATATTATCAAAAACCCCAAATGGATATCCCTTCACCTCATTTCCCCCTAATTACATTTTCACTCATAATGCTGTGCTTGTACTTTTCTCATCCTTATGAAAGCCTCTATTTGATACACCCATTCATTTAATTCAGACCGTGGAATGACTTTGCAGACACAATCTGGTTTATAATCTCATGGATCTAAACTAATGCAGACACAGAGGAAGGATAAGAGTACTGTCGTATGCAGCCACTTAGAACCAATCCAGGCCAAGGATACAAGATGTTGATATTCCCAGACCAGTATGTTGCTTATTTGCATGTGTTTCAAGATGAGAAAAATGAACATCCATCCATCCCAAAGATTTCATTTTGGGACTTAAAACCATGAGATAAGGCGCAATTGTATATGAGCAATCGACAGTCATTAGCCAACAGAATTTAAATTTTCTATTTGAATTTCTTTATCCATGCTGATAAATTTCAATAAATGTTAGTCAATGTTAAAAAAATGTTAATAAATAAAATGATCGGTGACTTTTGTTTATGGTAATTTGTTCATAAATTACCATTCTTTTTATGAAATTAACGACTTTTTGACATTTCGTAAATTGGCAATTTTTTACATACTAACTTACCAACTTTTATTTGCATAATTTACCATCATTACGAACTTATCAACTCCTATATGAAATTCTAAATCTAAATTAAAATAATTTACCTAATTTTGTCATATTAAATTGACAACTAGTTTTGGGATACAAAATTTCATTTGAGTTACATATAGTTTAATTGTTTTTCTCAATTTTACAACTTTTTTACGAACATACCAAATTTTCATTAGGCTTGATTGGTAACCTTTTTCACTTAACAGCTCCATTTTGACATTCCCAGTCTAAATTAGTATGACTCATCACTAACTATTAAATTACCACATAGTTCAACCAAAATAAAAATTACCCGATAGTATTAATTTAAACAACTCTCATTTGAATTTATTGCCAACATTTATTTATTTACTAAACTTCCCAACTTTTAATATCGTTTGCAAAAAATTATTTGCATTTCTTAGCAACACCAACGAGCAAATTACTAGTCGAGGTTGATTTTCACCTTACTCCAAGGAGAGGCAAGTCTCAGCCAATTCTCTTATTGGGTTGCACACGTAAAACAGTATCTATTGGTCGATTGTACTACACATATATATATACCGCAAGTCACCTTGAGGCTACTCAGGTGGAAACATGAAATATGGAGGTATCGATTTCTATTGCCAAGAACTCCAAAACTTCATGTAATTGTGAGCAAAAACACTCGATTTTCATCGGCCTTCCCTGGACATGCAAATACATACATTAAGTGCACAAGGCAATGGCACGATCTGTACATGGCTAAGACAAGAATAAACATTTATGAAAGTAATGAAATGCGCCATTCATCAGTTGACAATATAATTGTTAAACCAATCATGCTCAAAATGAAGATTTTATACTTCTGATAGAAAAATATAAAGAAAAGTTGCAGCCACATCAAGCATATTTGGCGAACTTCGTAATCAATGTATTACTAAGATAGCCTTAATGAGGAGAATAAAACATCTTCGCCAAAAAGGCAACTACCACGCTAATCTTCATAAAGAAAATCAAACTGTCCGTAAATTTACCAAGATTAGTCTTATGAAGATCTCCGACCTTGACCAAATTAAGAATCCTTATCCATCCATAAATACCAGCCGAATCAGCAGATTAACTACTAACTATGGATATCATATGGCTATTTGAATAGCCGCTGGAAAGAAGACTTGCTTGGTCCAAAATGATACTATCTCGATGCTTTCCTTCTCCTCCTCCTCCTACTCCGTCTCCTCAATTGAAAAATTACATGTCAATCTATCCGATCTTACCTGCATCAGTCCTCCAAAAGCATGAAAAAGGATGACTACGTTTGCTATCACTGTTTTCCCTTGAGCCTGTGATTGTATGGCACCTTTGCTTTTATCCCCTTCATCGCAACATCGGTCACGTTCTCCTTCTTGACGTCAATTTCTTTTCCATTAATTGTTTTCCCATTTTCTGCGAGTTCTTTTTCCTTTGACTTTCCAGTATCAACAAACAAGTGCTCCTTGATGTATAAGCAGGGCCTTGCATCTCTCCTCCCTGAACTCGCATTACCACTTGAAGAAGCTCCAAAGGTGTGAGTGCAAAATCAAGCTCCTAGCCTGCAATAGGAGCATCTGTAAATTCCTAACAGATAAGCAAGTGAGCAGGGACCAGATGAGGGAATCAAAACATTTCCCCTCTTGGAATTGTCCATAATTTATTTGGATCCGGATGCTTTTGATACACAGTCCTGAAGCCACAAATATGAGTGTAGCAATGGCTACACCACGTTCCTCAATGCAATCTTCAATCACGTAGCTGTGTATTAGCTCATTCAGGCTAAACTCATTCCAATCGAGAGACCAATTCTTATGCAGAGCCCAAACATATCCTTTTAGGGGATAAATCTGAACTAAGCCCCTTGTTCCTTGTTGCGTTTTAGTGCCCAGATTTAAATTGGGATAGATAAGATAAAATCCTCCGGATCATAAAAAATTCCATCATATGTTTGGTGCAACCTAAGATAGGATTAAAAATCTCTAAAAGTACTCTGTTTTGTCAAGCACACCAAAGGGGTCGTGATTCTTCATCCAAAGTCTCAGGTTCGAACAAAAAGTTCTCTCTCTAACGCACTTGCTCGAACTCAATCAGATCGCGGTTACTCTTTTCTTTGCTCGAATTTACCCTTCATTCAACAGTTTGAGATACTAGGAAATGTGCAACAATGGGCAAAAACGAAGGACATGTGCTCTACGAGATTCATTGTCATACATCAGGGCCTTGGTTTTCTATTATCCTCCTAAACAGGTCCAATCCAATTCTCTTAACTCCATTTCTCATAAATTCAACGCCTTTCCAGTTTCTGATCTTCTTTTCCGCTTGCTTCTGAATTCAGGTGAATGAGGCTTCGAGTGGAAACTTCCTCTCCTTAATTTCAGGTACGTCTTCGTTTTCATATAAAAGTCTCATTTGAACCTTTTTTAAGTTGTTGTGAGAGTGAGTGAGTGATGGTCATCCCTGAGTTTTTTAATGCATCGCTGTGCTTCTCGAGTTATAGCTTGGCTCTGTTGAGATTTTGCAAGGGTTAATTAATGTTCCTGTTTTATGTGTCATGAAGGTGTGAGTTGACTTCGATAGAAATAATGCACAGAGCAAGAACAACAAGAGCAACGAAGCATGGACCAGATCGACTTTAGATTCCTTTACAACTCCGGTTGTTGGAACACGATTGGCGATGGTCGGAGGCAACGATGATTGCACGGTGATTGGAAGTGACAACAATCAGCTGTCGTGGTGGTGGTCATCGCTCGGTGGCTGACGGCAATATCCACATGCTCCATCGCTCCATCTTTGGAAGATGACATGGTTTGCTTGTTCATCTTGTTTGGATACGTTTTTTTTTTTTTTTTTTTTTTTTTATTCAATGATGGCTTATCGCACCTTGTTTCCCTGATTTTTTATCTAGCATTTTATCCATATATTTTTTGGGTCAAGAGGATGTTGCTAAACACTAAATATCTAGAATCAAATCTAGACCATCAAAGATTTCCCTATCCGCATATACCCACAGGTTTTGGCAAAGCCAGTCCAACCCAACGCAGAGAGCGCGGTTCTTGGTTACTTTTAGATGAAGCCAACTTATGCGCAACTTGAATGGTTTCGATGTCATGACATTATGGATCAAAGCATGGGAACAGGCCATCCCATCATCATCATCATCATCATAAGTAGCCCAGACTTGATTATTATCACTTGAAACTTCTGTCCAATCATTGTCAAAAAAAAAAAAAAAAAATGAAAATATGGGTCTGCAATGAGCGTTTGCTTTGGGACTACGTTCTCCACTTCAGATTCAACATTAGAAATGGCATGGGAAAAATTTTTGATCCGACTTTTGTCGTTTCTGTCCATGGGCTTCCTATGCTTAGCTGCAGCAAAACTTGGACCATTTGTAGGAGCTTTCTGCTCCATGTTGTACCCTTCCTTGCTGTTTCCTTATGATGAATTTAGTCCATCTGCAAGTTCTTTCTCACTACTCCAATCATCAAGCTTCTTAAGAATTTCCTTCTTTGCTATATGTATTAACATATTTGGTGTTAACATATAATGCAGGTGGGTGGACACTTCCCTCACTTGAAGCGATCAAAGATTGCAGTGAGGATTGTGGTGTTACTGTTGTTCTACTGATCAAAGTTTGTGGCTTCAAGACTCTGTTTCATAAGCATCCGGATCCAAGTAAAGTATGGACAATTCCAAGAGAGAAATGTTTGGTTCTCTCATCAGGCCCTGCTCACTTACAAGTCAAGAAGGTGCAAATGCTTCTATTGGATGCTGAGAGCATAATCCTGCATCCACACCTTTGCAACTTCTTCAAGCGGTGACAAAAGTTGAGGGAGGAGAAACTTGTTCTCAGGGCACTGCTGATACAATTAACAAGCACTTGTTTGCCGGTACTGGAAAGTCGAATGAAAAAGTAACTCCCAGAAAATGGCAAAACAATTGATGGAAACGAAATGGAAGTTAAGATGGACAGCGTGATCGATGTTGCGATAAAGGGAATGAAAGCGGGTGTACTAACGCAAACTTAAGGGAAAGCAATGATGAAGAATATAGTCATCCTTTGGCTTGCTTTTGGAGCATTGCAACTGGCTAGATAGGATAGACTGACATGTAGTTTTTCATTTGAGGAGGTGGAGAAGGAGGGAAGCATCCAGACTGTACCATTTCGGACTAAGTCAATCTTCTTTTCAGCGTTTGTTCAAATAGCCGTATGATATCCATAGTACTTAATATGTGGATTTGGCTGGTATTTATGGGTGGATAAAGAATCTTAATTTTGGTCAAAGTTGGAGATCTTCAGAAGACTAATTCAAGCATTATAGATAACTTTGCAAACAGTTTTGATTTTCTTTACTAGGTGCAGCAAAGTAGTTCCTTTTCTGTTGAAGATGTCCTATTCTCTTCATTAATTTTGTCATGGTGATACATGGAAAACCAAGTTGGCCAAATCTGTGTTATGTGGCTGAGACTTTTCTTTACATTTTCATATTAGATGGATAAGATTTTTGTTACGAGTGTGATTCACTTCGACATTACTTTGTCAAGGATGAATGGTGGATTTCATTGCTTTCACAAATCCTTTTTTTTCTAGCCCTCTACAAATTGTGTCATTGCCTTGTTCACTTATTTACTTCGCTGAGCGGAAATGTTAAGGATGTCGCTTATTTTGGTCAGGGAATTTATGACCATGGGCTCTCTTTGACTCACTTTACCGAAAAACACGGGTCGTAGACTTCGAATCCACTGAAGATGCTGGATTACTTCTCCTCAGTGTCTGCTGGATCAATGGAGGCCCAATAAAAGCGCCAGCAAGCGATTTTAAAGTATGCACTTTATGCTCCACAAGATCATCAATGACAATTGAACCATCTTCAACATTTACGAGCCATCTGTCGACTGGATCCACGTCCTTTAAGCAGTCGTTCAATTTTGTCATTTTGTGAAAGGCCTTCTCATACCATTTAGCAGGCAAAGTCACTCCATGGGCTTTGCCAAAAATATGACAAAACAACACATTCCAGCGCATGAATCCATTACTTCGGGTGTCAAGATGCTTTACCCAGCAGAGGCCGTTCCACAGATGTTTGCGAGCCATTAGTAGTTAGCTATAACAACTCCTATTGATCCTCGGACTTTTCACCAGCTGGATTCTCAATTTGATCTTCATGAGGCCCATTCAAAAACAGTGACTTGACCAGTGGGTTTCATCCGTACTATTACTTCACTCAGACAAACGATCGAACAGGTGGCGGCTATCGCCCCGCACTAAAAACATTTCATCTTTGCCGCGATCGCATTTAGTTGTGGAATGGCTGTGCTGTAGAATCTTGTCGGGACTTGCAAGTTTAAGAAACTTGGCGACAATGGGACAAGAAAATCTCTGACCAACATCGATATTTAAAACGGTGTCCATACGCACTAAGCGCGTGCTCGATTGGGAGTAATCGAGTGAATGTTTAATTGAGTGGCAACTTTTTTTTTTTTTTTTTCGTGAATAACCGATGCATTAAGTAAGACCAAGGTTACAAGTGGTTTCACAAGCGTCAAAAGCTAAAAGATGTAAAAGAGCAGGGGGAGGGAGAGCGGCCCAATTAGAAGACAGAAGACCATTGTTTTGGGCCTTGGCTGCCCAGTCAGCAGGGGCATTCGCAGCTCTCTGGCAAAACCTAACAGATGCACAGTGGAAAGAGCGCAGCCGAGTTGCTGCTTCAGCGATCAATGGCTTCTCCTTCCATGGAGACCGCTGCAGATCGTTCACCGCTAAAACCAACCCTTGGCAGTCCGTTTCGAGGATCAAAGAAGCGTCAGTTTGATTCGCATGCTCCAAGTGCTGCAGGGCCACGATCAACGCGTGGATTTCCACTTCGAATGCCAAATGAGCAGGTACCGTACTCGTGAAAGCTTCAAGTAATTTCCCTCCGTGATCTCGACATATATAAGCAGTTGATCCGAGATTGCTTCCCGGGTGGAAAGCCCCATCAATATTTATCTTCAGAGTACCTGGATCGAGGGGCCTCCAAGCGTGAGCATGATCAGATGGGCGACATGGTGGTGCAGGCGAGGTTCCTCCGGTCGCGGCTACGGAGGCTGCTGAGCCGCTGATCCGGTCAAGCTATTCAGGCAAGGGGGCTGATTGCGATGGAAACTGGGGGCGTGCCGGAGTAGACTCTCTCCTGCTGTTTGAAAAGGAGAAGCCCCATTTCGGGAGCCAGCCGCATGGATCGGACAGAGGAGTTCGCATTCATCCACCCGACCAAAAGACAGGACCTCCCGAACCAATTGCGCTTCATCCATTGCTGTGGTAACTATGTGAACTGGATCCGGAGTCCGCCTGCTGAAGATGAATCGATTGCGCGACTTCCATATCTGCCAGAACAGGTGAGCAAGGAACTCCAATCCAGGTACACTCTGCCCGGCATTCATATGATGTGCGAGCCACTCATCTATTCTGTGAATGTCTGTGGGTATAATCTTTATATTTATCTTGGGATGAGACCATACTTGTTGTGTCCATGGACATAGTAAAAATAAATGTTCCATGGTTTCTGGTTGCCGTGTAGAACAGAGAGAGCAAGTAGGTTCTGTGCAAATTTTCCGGCAATATAGATTCTGTCGAGTGGGCAGTGCATTTTGATGTAAGGACCATAGGAAAAATTTAAGTTTAGGAGGGAGGTGAAGTTTCCAGATGTGTTTCCAGAGGGTCGGTGGTTGTTGATAGGATGAGGAAGCACGGCCTTGGATAGGAAGATGAGTACCCTGTCGAAGGAAAAAGTAAGCACTTTTGACAGTATACTGACCTGTTGCGGTGCACGGCCAAATTATATGATCTGTCATAAACTGAGGTCGAATAGGAATCTTCAGGATTTCAGCAGTGGTCTCGGCATCAAAGAGATGATCGAGTAACGGTCTATTCCATTGATTTGATGCCGGAACAATCAGATCAGCTACTCTCTCTGGTTCTGTTTCAGTGGCATTGCCCCTCAACTTACCTGTGGGAAGCCAGCAGTCTTCTCGGATGCGTATTTTAGTGCCGTCTCCAATAGACCATTGGACTTTTGATGATATAGTATCCCGTCCTGCCAGTATGCTCCTCCAACCCCAAGAAGGCTTAGAGGTCAGTAAGGCCGTTAAAAAATCTTGGTCAGGGTAATACAAGCCTTTAAACAGAGTTGCCCATAAAGAAGTAGGTTGTTGCAGTAGTCGCCAGGCCTGTTTCCCCAACATGGCCTTATTGAGATCAATGAGGTCTCTAAAGCCAAGTCCTCCCAGTTCCTTCCTAGTCTTCAGTGCTTCCCAACTCTTCCAATGTATTCTCGCTCTTTTACTATCAGTTTGCCACCAAAAGCGCGCAACCTTTCTCTCAATACTTTTGCAAAGCGAGACAGGGATTTTAAAAATAGACATGGCATATTGGGGAATTGCCTGTACAACACTTTTTATCAGGATCTCCTTTCCACCTTTCGACATCAGATTTTCTTTCCAACCAGCAAGTTTAGAATTGACTTTCCCTAGAATCCATGCAAACATATCATGCTTAGAGCGTCCCCAATCCGATGGGATACCGAGATATTTACCTGTTTTAGCCAGCACGGGGATTCGAAGTTCCTGTGCCAATCTGGTTTGAAGAGCTTCTGGGCAAGGTTTGCTGAAAAAAACTCCAGATTTATTTCTATTGATAGCCTGTCCCGTTGCTAGACAATACTGATTCAGGATGTTGGCCAGCTCTTGGCATTCCAGGACCGACCCATTTAGAAAGAAAATAGCGTCGTCGGCAAAAAACAAATGAGTCAGAGTGGGACAGCTCCTGTTAAGTCGTAGACCTTTTAAGTTTCCCATCCGGACAGCTTGATGGATAAGGGTAGTCAACATGTTTGCCAATAATATAAATAGATAGGGGGAAAGGGGATCTCCCTGTCGAAGACCACGCGTCGGGGAAAAGTAATTTAGTTGTTCACCATTAAACTTTACGCTGATAGAGGCTGTGGAGATGCACTGCATAACCCATTGTACCCATTTAGAGTGAAAACCTATCTTGAGAAGATAATCTCGAAGAAAATCCCATTCAACTCGATCATAGGCCTTCTTCATATCCATTTTGACAACAGCTTGAAACTTTCGCTTGCGTTTTCGAGTCCTGAGTTGATGAAGTACTTCCTGTACTATTAAAATGTTGTCCTGTATTTGACGTCCGCTGACGAAGGCGCTTTGTTCGTGTGAGATAAGATCGGGAAGAAAAGGTTTCAGTCGGTTGGCTAGCACCTTGGATATGATCTTATAGGCATAGTTGCAAAGACTAATAGGGCGATACTGGTCGAGACTCTCTGGAGTAGGAACTTTAGGCACTAGTGTAAGATTGGTCCGATTTAGCTCCGGGGGCAAGGTACCAGTATGAAAAAATAGCTGAACTGTAGGAAATACCTGATCTTCAATAATATCCCAGTGATGCTGATAAAAGAGACCATTAAAACCATCAGGACCCGGTGCTTTAGTTTTCCCCAGCTGAAAAGCGGCGAGTTTCACTTCCTCTCGACCGAGATTGGAGATAAGTTTATCATTCATTGCAGAGGTTACCTGACATTCGCATTTATCGAGAATTGGCTCATAAGCTCTAGACCCTTCTGTTTGGTATAGATTTGAAAAGAACTCCAGTGTCATATCTTTAAGGCAAGTGTCTTCTCGAACCCAGTGCTGGTTATCATCCAGCAACATACTAATTCTGTTTCTATTTCTTCGCTGAATGGTAGTCGCATGAAAGAATTTCGTGTTTTTGTCTCCCCACCGAAGCCAATGTATCCTGGAACGCATTGCCCAATACTGTTCCTCCTGTTGCCACACAGTATGTAGCTGAGCTTTTAACACTTTGATTTGCTGTCTATCGTGGGAAGAATGCGTACGATTTGTTAGTAATTGTAATTGTTGCTGGAGATGCGCTATCTGCTCATGGGCGTGCTTGAAAGTGCCTTTACTCCACTGTAAAAGAGCCCTTCTAACCTGAGATAATTTGTGTTGTAAGGAGTTACCCCTAATTGGAGCCGAGGACCAGGCTGAAGCAATGACGTCTCGACAGGTTTGGTTACCTAACCAATATGCTTCAAACTTGAAAGTCTTGCCCATGCGAGGTTGTCGAACAACAGTGTTGAGCATCAAGGGACTATGATCTGATCCAACTGCAGGTAGTGCAAAGACCTCAGCCTCTGGAAATAAAGTTCTCCAGTCCCAATTGCAAAGGACCCGGTCCAATCGTTCCTTCACTTGCTCATCCCCTTCACGCTGATTGGTCCAGGTAAACGCGCAGCCTTTGCTTTCAATATCCAGCAGCGCACAATCATGTAGTACTTCTCGGAACAAATGCATTCTAGAAAAATCAGGAGATTTCTTACCGACCTTCTCCCATGGATAGGAGATTTCATTGAAGTCCCCGGCGCAAATCCAAGGTAAGGTATTGGCTGTGGCAATTCTACGAAGTGCTGT
>CM024587.1:16224871-16299561 GCA_014182565.1 Eucalyptus marginata | reverse complement strand
AGGGACATAACCTATGGAACCCCTCACTACCACTGAGCTACTACCATCATCAATGTCCAGGGCGCCTGTTTTCGTAGGGGAGATAATTGTCGCCAACCCAAAATCCCCAACTCGTCCCATCATCTCATTGTCCAGAAGGACGTTACTTGGCTTGAGATCTCCATGTACAATCTTTGGGCTACAAACCTCGTGAAGATATTCGATTGCGGAAGCTATGTCAATGGCAATGTCTAACCTTTGCATTAGTCCCAAATGCCTTCGCTTTCCATGTTCATATTCATGCTCAACGTCCTCTTCGTTTCCTTGGTGTATCCAATCCTCTAAACTCCCATTAGCCATGTACTTGTACAATAGAGCTTTGAAATCGTTGCCATGATAGTCCACGCTTGAACAAATGTTCACTTTTTTCACGAGATTTCAGTGTCGTAGAGCCCCTAAGGTTCGACATTCCAAGACGAAGCTCTTCAAAGCACCTCTATGGCCCAAGTTGAGCACTTTAACCGCCACCAAGCCGCCTTCCTATGTGGTTGCTTTATAGACAATACCATATCTCCCTTTACCGATCACATTGATCATAGAGAATCCGTCTAAGGCTCTAAGGAGCTCCTCATAAGAGACCATTGAAAATTTGTGTTTAAATGGAAATTCAATCGAAGAGGTATTCTTTTTCAACTTCTTTCTCCGATACCAAAAGATAAATAGGCAAAGACACAGAATGAAGTATGACAAGATGGCCGTCAGTGTGGTGATTACTCTAACTTTGTTGGTCCATAATGGTTTAGAGGTATTCAATTTGCAAGAAGGAAGGTTTAGTTCTGCAATACCTCCACAGAGATTCCTATTCTCAAAGGCAGACCGCACTAGCATTAAGAAATACTCCTTGCTTGAACTTCTCCTTCAAACTTGTTTGAAGATAGATTCAAGTACTTTAGAAATTAATTGGCATTGACATAATTTATTACCTTTTATAAGATACACCTCTGCTTTATATTTTTCTACATTTGTAAATCTATAAATATATATTAAAATTTTGCATCTAAGAGATGGACTATCCGAGGAAAAATCAGAAACAAAAAATTCATATGAAGAAAATAGGGAGATCGTAAAGAGGGGAGGGGGAATGGAGATGGAGATGGAGATGGATTACATACATTTGACTAGTATATGAGTTCGGCTTTGGGCCCAGTGAAAAAGATTACAACCAAGATGAAGAATAGAACCATCCGAATTTTTCTTGTTCAAAGAGCAAAATTAATCCTAAGACAAAGTTTAGTCCAAGTGTCTGGGAGCTGAACTTCTTTCAACCAAGCCCCTACTTGGATCCATACCTAGCCCGAATCTTATGCAGTTCCTTGAGGGCTTCGGCCACGTCCATTCGATCCTGCGGTAACTCCATCGAGCACGCAACCCCAATCCTTAGGATAGAGGCAACACATCCTCTCATCCTCTCAATGTCTTTCTCACTTTCTCCGTTAAAAATAGCCAAGTCCACAATCTCCATCACTTGGTCTGGCAGAGCCACCTTGACAAAGTTGTGGAGATTTAAATGGTCCTTGAAAGTCTCTTCCGTGGGTCTTCTCCCAGTTAACATTTCCAATAAAAGAATACCGTAGCTGTACATATCGCCTTGTGTGGATACCATATCCCCCATGCCATACTCTAAAATAGTGTACATCAAGCAATATACAATGAAAATAAATATTTTATCTAAAAGCGAACACAAATAAAACTTAGACAATCAATGAGAAAATTTTCTTACCAGGAGGGACATAACCTATGGAACCCCTCACTACCACTGAGCTACTACCGTCATTAATGTCCAGGGCGCCTGTTTTTGTAGGGGAGCTAATTGTCGCTAGCCCAAAATCCCCAACTCGTCCCATCATCTCGTTGTCTAGAAGGACGTTACATGGCTTGAGATCTCCATGTACAATCTTTGGGCTACAAACCTCGTGAAGATATTCGATTGCGGAAGCTATGTCAATGGCAATGTCTAACCTTTGCATTAGTCCCAAATGCCTTCGCTTTCCATGTTCATATTCATGCTCAACATCCTCTTCGTTTCCTTGGTGTATCCAATCCTCTAAACTCCCATTAGCCATGTATTCGTACAATAGAGCTTTGAAATCGTTGCCATGATAGTCCACGCTTGAACAAACGTTCACTATTTTCATGAGATTTCGGTGTCGTATAGCCCCTAAGGTTCGACATTCCGAGACGAAGCTCTTCGAAGCACCTCTATGGCCGAAGTTGAGCACTTTAACCGCCACCAAGTCGCCTTCCTGTGTGGTTGCTTTATAGACAATACCATATCTCCCTTTACCAATCACATTGATCATAGAGAATCCGTCTGAGGCTCTAAAGAGCTCCTCATAAGAGACCATCGAAAATTTGTGTTTAAACGGAAATTCAATCGACGGGGTATTCTTTTTCAACTTCTTTCTCCGATACCAAAAGATAAACAGGCAAAGACACATAATGAAGTATGACAAGATGGCCGTCACTGTGGCGATTACTCTAACTTTGTTGGTCCATAATGGTTTAGAGGTATTCAATTTGCAGGAAGGAAGGTTTAATTCTGCAATACCTCCACAGAGATTCCTATTCTCAAAGACGGACACTGCACTAGCATTAAGAAATACTCCTTGCTTCGGAACTTCTCCTTCAAACTTGTTTGAAGATAGATTCAAGTACTTTAGATCTGTAAGTTGAGCGAGAAAGCTCGGGATTTCACCAGATAAGTTGTTATGGGAAACATCCAACTCTTGTAAGCCTCGTAATGTGCTTAAAGCCAGAGGAATTTCACCATGAAAGGAATTGAATGCTAAGCTGAGCCGCTCCAATACTAAGCACTTGCCGATGGAGCTAGGAATTGGTCCCGTAAGCTTATTGTAAGATAGATCCAGTTCGCCAAGATTGATCAAGGACCCAACTTGAGATGGGAGAGATCCGCTCAATTGGTTATGTGCCAAGCTGAAGATAATCGAAATGGTAGAAAGGCCAAGAACCTCCCTTGGGATTAAACCACTCAAATTATTATTTGAAAGCTCAAGCTCGATTAGCTGCCTGCAGTTACCAAGACTCTGCGGTATTTCCCCGTAGAAGTTGTTGGACGATAGGTAAAAGCGATTCAATAACGTCAAATTGCCGATCGATGATGGAATCTCTCCCGTTAGCATGTTTCCTCTTAAGTGCAATTCATGCAAGTTATGAAGTGCTCCAATACAAGAAGGAACACGACCACCAAGCGAATTGTTTGATAAGTCAACATAGGACAAGTTGAAGAGATTGCCAATACCTGGAGGAATGGTTCCGTACATTGTGTTGGATGACAGAGAAATTAGCCTAACGCTATTGGAAAGATTGCCAATGGAATCCGGCAATAGACCTTCAAGAAAATTGAGGTTCAACAAAATAACTTCCAGCCTTGAACAATTAGTCAATGGGGTAATGAAACTAAAGTCATCTTGCAACTCGTTAGAAGGAAGGGATATTACTCTAAGAGCTTTTAGCCTTCCAAGATTTGCGGGCATTGGTCCGTGAAAACTGTTAATGCCATAGGAGATGTACTGAAGGCCAGAGGCATTCGATAAGGATGGAGGTATAACCCCAGTAAACAAATTACTATGAAAATCAAGATAAAAGAGAGAAGGAAGAGTATCGCCAATGTAAGGGGGAATGCTCCCTCTCAATTGATTGTTATTGATGCAGAAATAGGAAATGCCAGACATGTTAAAGATTGCTGGAGGGATCTCGCCAGTGAGTTGGTTATATGCCAATAGAACAGAACTCAAACCATGAAGCTTGGACAATGTCTTGGGAATCTCTCCTTGCAACCCATTTTTCGCGAGTGAAAGCTCATAAAGTTGGGAGAGATTTCCAATAGAATGAGGAACAGAACCTGCAAAATTGTTTGTAGCCAAACCTAAAGCTTGAAGCTTTGACAAAGAGCCGAGCTCAGCAGGAATTTTGCCCACAAGTTGGTTACCGATGAGATTTAAAACCTCAAGGTTTGAGCATTTAGAAAGATTGGTGGGCATTTGTCCGCTGAAAGAGTTGTTACTAAGGACGAGATAACAAAGGCGAAACAAATGGCCAATGCTTTGTGGAATTTCACCGCGAAAGCTGTTATTCTGTAGAACGAGGCTTCTCAAGAAAGAGAGGTTTCCGACATGAGGCGATAGAAAACGCCCCAAGCCTTTCGACATTAGCCTGAGGGACACGACTCTTTCGGGATGCCGAAAACCACATATCACACCTTGCCACTCACAATGATGAAAAGAGTCATTCCACGAGCTCAAAGCTCCAAGCGGATCCTCATCCACACTGTGTTTGAAGTAGATTAAAGCAAGCCGATCCGTCTGGTTGGTTTGCATCGTTGGACTCGTCCATAATGGGAGCTGGGCATAGAGAAATAGGAACATAATCGCCATATGCTTTTCCATTATTAGTGGATTCTATGTCCTAACAAGCTGCAACAAAATCTCTTCCAGATTGAATTAAAGAAGCAATGAAGACCTTCAAAAGCATATGCATTTCCATTGATCGAAAGACACCTTTTTACACGGCAAAACCCGACCCAAAATGCAAGTTTAACCCAAACAAAGAGTTGGACTTTTAAAGTATTGCAGATTGGCTGAACCAAAGAAAGGGTGCACACACACTTTTACGTCAAAATGGAGGATTTGACGGCTGCCCAATGACTTCCTGGAAAGCCGTGCCATGAAGGAAGGAAATCAAGAATGGACGTGGTCCCTTATTTTCGGCCATTTCAAAGAGAGCTCCTATTTGTTCGAGGGCAAAGCGTGTAGTTTGTGTTGTGAGTTTTTTACATCCAAATTGTTAAAACCTTGGGTTTAGGTTTAGTTTAGACATGGGAAACACTCGAGCATATTGAGCGATTGTAATTCCGATTCTCCAATTATAGCAAATTTTTATTACTAGCTCTTTCGGTAGATATGGGTGTCAACACTCAGACTTAATCACGTAAATCTTTGAATCCTTTATTATTCCTCGTTTATTTTTTTAGTGATTTTCCACTGACTCAAATACTAAATCCTTATTAGCTTCCCCATTTGTTAATTTTACCACGAGGGTTACTTCTCACCTGTAATGAAAAGGAAATATAGCAAAAACGCGAACAAGGAGATGATGGGTGGGTCATCCTAATGTGGAAAATAAGTCCTCACAATGCTTTTTAGCGTGTTTTTTATGTTGCAGGCAAGATTTTTAGTCAAAAGATTCCCTGACTTCTCCCGTACTACAAAGAGTTTCTTTTCAAAGTTAAATTTCTTGAAAGTTTGTCACTTAGATCCTATCACTCTTGCTCCGATTACAATTTATCAGGCCAGAACCCCCCTGCCAAGCTCGAACCCAAGACTAAGAGGGCGGTTTGTGTGGGCCAGCACAACTCAATTACCATGCTTAGATAGGGGTTTTATAAATATACATGTTAGGAAAAGCAAGATGCTGAAATTCAAGTCTGTTTGGCCGTTTGAAACCATAGAGTTTGCAAAATAATGCACGAGTATATGAGTCAAATTCAGATTTTGTGGGAGAAGGGGAATTTCAATGTACAATTGTCGGTGTGGTACAGAAACTGAAGTTATGGTCCTGGTAATGAACAAAGAATACGTGATGCAAAGTACTTTGTTAGATACTAAACAAAGAGGAAGATATTCTAGAATTTGGTGGAGAATTAAGAATGTTAGCTCTGATCTTGAAGTCAAGTTTCCCGTGGAAAATCAACAACGTTGTACAATCGTGGCCCGCGAGCATGATGACCTCCACCATGAGAAGTTTTCCATTTCTTTTTCCCTTCTTTAAACTTTTCTTTTTAGGTTCTCTCGATTTGATTACCAAAGCCATCACATGACAGTCTCGAATATTGATAAACTAAGGCAAGGCGTCAATAGTGCTCGACACTGTTGAAGGCTAAGGGATTTCGATGAACACCGATTGAGTTTAGTTGAAGGCCCACTTGTGTAAATAAAGATGGTTCAACCCCTTCCACTATATAGGGGTAAATTACGCACAACTCTGAATTTTGGGGTAATACAATTTTGCCTCCGGTTTTTCACTTGTTATACAATAACGTCTGAACTTTTATTTTGTTCAAGCAATTAACTCTTCATGAAATTGTTATTAGCATGCACATGCTTGTGAATTTTAAGGGCTAAAAGTATAAATTTTATCTCATTCTTTTTCTAAGGAAGCCTCTTTTTCTAAAAGACTGAAAATATAGAAAATGGAAGAGAAATAAATTAATAAAAATACTAATAATCAAAATAATAAATATCGATAATTATATTTAATGATGAGAATTTTTCAAAATTAAATAAATATAGCCACCTTAATATAACCAAATAAGATATTTAAAAAAATAAATTCAAATTCATTAGAATGGGAAAAAGGCATCTCTAACTAAAAGATCAAATAACATTGAATGGTTAATCACTATGTATGTTTAAAGGGTAAATTACTGTAAAAATTATTGATTACAAAGATATTTACAAGGAGGACGATCAATCCCTTGCAAATCTATCTCTTTAAGAGGCAATCTTTCAAGAAGAGCTTTTAGCGTCTTGAGTTCAAAAATGCCCTTGCATCTATAGTTATCCGAAATTTTCTAAATCGTTTTGGCTTTTAGATAAGTTTTAAAATTGGAACCTCCTCAGATGCAACGGCACATATAACTTGCTTCAGTTTTGGCTCATACGCTAGTTTTTAGGTCCGCACCATATTGTGTAACAAGGCATAACTTTCTTTGAGAAAGCTACTCTCACCGAATTATCTTAAATAGTAACTTGTGCCATTTTGCTGGTCCTACGTGTTTGCTTTTGTGAGTTTGGGCTTGTATTATATCTTTCCTTCTTGGACAGTTCTTTGCCTTATATTTCTTATTCAATTGTTGGACGCATCAAAGAGCAACCAAAAGCATCCGATCCATTCATTGAACACATGAACTGATATTCTAGTGGAGTTATTCGCCAAATTTACGATATGGACACCTTGATGCGTTTGTAACTATTTGGATTGTGCCTTAATTTTTAATTTACGCTTCATATTCTTGTCGCAGGATTTTGAACAACCACCTTACCCTACTCAATTTGATTAATATCAAAACACTGTAAGTGAGTCAGCTTCATTACTAAACTAAGTAGATCACCGAATCAACAAGCAATTCACCGCCTCAATCAAAGACCGGACATGCTAGCATAATAAACCACGCGGATGTCATGAAAAAATGCATAATATATGCTAATCACTAGAGGTGAGAAAATGGATGATCAACCCATATTGTAATTCAGATTTTTTTTTTTTTTTTGGTCTGAGTAATTCAGATTCAATGACCTGGTAATAACATGAGTTGTTAGCTATCTGTGATAAAAGGGAGGTCTAAAACTTTCTATTTTTTTTTTATCTCAAACCACTCTTAAATGTAGTGCGACACAAACATGGACATCACCTATACTTAGTCCACTAATCAGAGATATGATCAAAAGAAATCGAGAACGGACCTCACTAAAAGAGTGCACCATTTCATGGCAATAATATAATAACAATGAAAACAATAATAAATAATAATAATTTGTACGCCCTTTATCCAATTGGTCGGCTAAATGTGCTTTGAGTCATGGTGTAAACCAAGAGTTCATGTACTAGATCTTCGAAGGAACTTCTGATATCCTCAACAGTTTCATTGTATTTTTGCCATTGGGTCTTCCTTTCGTAACATACACACACAGACGGAAGTAAAAAACATCATAAGCCAGAAAAACTTTCCGAGGAATGCTCTCGAACTATTCGTTCTTAAAAATATTTAAATGTCTAGCATCATAATGAGCAATTGCATATTATCACTTCTCAGTCTCAAACATGCATATCAAATCATTCAAGTGGTGGCCAATCACTCAAAAGTATTACACACAATAATATATAACTCACATGAATGAAATCAATTGCAAATATAAAAATCATGAAATTCACGTATCATGGTTAGGCTACATCGTAGCCCTAACAAAAGAAAATTAGAACATAGTAGAAGAAGAAATAAAAATATATATTAAATCCAGCATCTTGAATCGAAGAATAAGAATTATGTCACTACTTTTGTCTTTTCTTCAAAA
Organism: Eucalyptus marginata; assembly: GCA_014182565.1. Classification (NCBI taxonomy): domain Eukaryota; kingdom Viridiplantae; phylum Streptophyta; class Magnoliopsida; order Myrtales; family Myrtaceae; genus Eucalyptus; species Eucalyptus marginata. The sequence continues at coordinate 16,291,432 of CM024587.1, read as the reverse complement.
TACTTGAAAAACTCTTAGAACAATGAAAAACAATCTAACACAAAACCTAGCTCCTCTCTCTCTCAATGTTCTCCTCTTCATAGGATATATCCAAGTTATCTATCTCCCAACGCTTGTAGATAACATTAGGCAACAAAATCAAGGATTCCCTGATTTGATATCTGTTGACACCTAAATTTTTGCATAATTTTTGGGTTAATTTTTAGCAAAATAAAAAATAAAATAAAAATCACCTGGCATATAGTTTAGGAACATTTATGTTATTTTGTTTTGTTTTTGTGGCACTCCCTTGGCACGACCCCCGATCCGTTAGGGTCACCACGGGTACCTATCACTTATCCTATTACATACCAGTCTAATACATTTTTAATTAAAGTGGAACCATAGTTCATGGAGGGTTGATCAAAATTCTTTTTTTTTTTGAAAAGGTCCCAGCGCAACTCATTAACGGAAGCATAATCGAGTCTCACCATCTTTTACTCCAATAACAATAATGCAATGCACACCAACTACGCACCAAATGAAAAGATAAAGCCGAGTCACTTTTATTTACATTTTCAAGATGGACATCTCGGGTCGGTACAGCAAAAGGCCAAGATTTTTAACTATACTTGGCTATAACTCAAAAGAGAACTCGACCCTACATTAGACATGTACACCCATCCATCAACAAGTGTCGGCTATCCACAAAAGTGTCAGCTCCCACCAGTCATACGTGCCATCACACTCAACCCGGTGCATCGGGCGGCGGCGGCGGCAGCATCCCTAGCATCACCCCATCGCGTCGAACGTGGATAAACATGAACCCTTGGACTACAGGGCCCCCAGCCAAGCCCACATCATACATAACTAGCACATGGACTCGAACAAACACCAAACTAGGAACACTGACACAAATGTGCTCCACGCACTCAACCTCAACATCAGACGGTAAGCCGTAGAAGGTACCACGCGCAACCGGTGGCAAAGACATCTTTTAATCTGAAATGTTAATCCCCAAAGAGGTGAGTACAACCACTCAGCAGTAAAGATCCATCAAACTACACAGTGCAACAAGCAGAACAATCAGGATATCACGAGTAAAGTACATATCATCCATGCTATCGAGCATACATTACCATGCAGTCATGCATATATCATCATGCCATATGCACATACCCACGCACATGATTCAATTTTCAATTTTCAAGAGGATCTCATTTCATCTTTCTTCCCAGGGATTCAATGTTTGTTTGCATCCCTCTTTTATGGCTCGCACCCAACCTGGCATCGTGAGGAACCTCCGGCACACACCTCCGGGCATCTCGAAACTCCCGAGGACATCCGGCACACACCTCCGGGCATCTGGCACACACCTCCAGGCATCTCGACACTCCCGAGGGCATAATTAATTCAAGGGTCCGACAGTATCATCATTTTCACAATTTATATTCACATATGTGTTTCACTTTCAACATGGCATTTGATGCAATAATGTCAAAGGTTTAAACCAACTTTCGATGTTATATGACATGCCAAATTTCACCACATGTGCAGCAAAAGCAACCACTCAAGACATTACATCACATAGAGCAATTCATTTGTTTTTGAAAATGCATCAATTTCTGGATAAAATAGAATGCACTCTTTTAGTTAAAACTCTAGGAAAATTAGTAAAAAGTCTTAATAAATTCTGAAAATTTGACACTTTATAGACAAGACCTAAAGGCAAATATCTCATGAAGAACACCATACCAAAAGAACTTCATACAATTCGGTACGGCCCATGCATCACAGCTTTCAAAATTTCAGCACTACAGTTTGCACAGTTTCGAAAATAATTTCGATTAAATACCCAAACGAACTTAAAAAATTCTGAAATTTTGATATGTTATATAAAACACCTAGAGGTACATATCTTATAAAGAAATAGACATCCAATTCGTTCTAGATTAATAGCTATAGACAATTTAATTCCCCCATTCTCGGCACTATTTTTCCAGATTAACTCATTTCAAAGAAAATTTGTCTTACCGACCTACACATGTCCGTTTCTTCTAAATTTTCAGTATGTTATTACTCAGAATGTCACCTACAACTTTCGTTAAGGACACAAGATCAAATTTCAACTGGATGATTTTATAAAAATTCACAGAATCATACTAGGTCAATGTAACGTTTCCCAGATCCAGTTTCTTCAAAGAAAAATGGTTTCACTGACCTATACTTGTACATTTCCTCTAAAGTTTTGATATGTTATACTTCAAGAAGTTCTCTACAACTTTCATTAAGAAGTCGAAGTGAGATTCCAACTAAAAAGTTACTTTACAGTTCACGAAATCACTAAAGGTCAGCACAACAAATTCCAGATCTAGTTTCTTCAAAGGAAAATCATTTCACCAACCAATACTTGTCCGTTTCATCTCAAATTTTAGTATGTTACTCCTCAAGATGTCCTCTAAAACTTTCATCAAGAGATTGAAGTGAGATTCCAATTAAAAAGTTACATGCAGCTCACGAAATCATCGAGGGTCGGACTGATTTTCCAGAAAACAGAATGCTAAGCCAAGACACTTCTCCCCAATGCTTCGAAAATTCCTCATCTCTACCACATCCGAAGTTTACCATCCACCACACACACATCACAACAAGCAAAAGGATAGATCAATGGACTCTACTTGCCTCTAGTCCAAGCAAATCGCAGCAAGCAAACGGTGGGGGCAAGGCGGGCTCAACGGCAACTGGTCTTCTTCCTTCCTTCCTCTCTCGCACGCCCCCCTTTCTCTCTTTCTCTCTTCCTCTCTTTCTCTCCTTCCTTTCTCTTCGTGCGACACCCCTCTCTTTCTCTCCTTCTCCTCGCTTAATCCGCCCCCTCTCTCCTATCTAATTTTCTTTCCCCTCATCATTAGCTTTGCATGGCATTAGCCACTTGGCTAATCTCCCTAGCCACTTGGCATTTTCCCATGAAATTTGATGGGCTTCACCATCCGCTCCCTCCTCCTTCGGTCGACGGTCTCATGGGCTCCTTTGGGCTTCATGGGCCTGGCATTGGCCGGGCTTGATTGGCTGAATGGTGGGCGATCGTGGGCTGGGTTTTTGGGCCAGCTTGGCCTAAGAATTTCGGCCCACTTCTCCTTTTAATAATCTAACTTAAATTTCCCACTTATAAAAATACTTAATTGCAATTAGTTGGCCATAAAATTTTGTAACACAAATTAATAAAATCCAACTTATAAAACGCACGGCCAAGAATAGAATTTTCCCCATCAAATAATTGTCCATTAGAATGCTTGGCCTTAATTTATTGTGATCTGTTGGTCTAAAGGCCATACATAATCCTATGGCACTTCCATCCCCTTTCCAAAGGTCCTAATGTATCTGGAAGTCACCATGAAATTTTTAGGATGCCACAGTTTTATTTTATTTTTAGACCGCTAGTGAGGAAAAGATTTTCACATATTCCATTTAGATTTTTCACATATTCAAGTAATATACATTGGGGGGTGTATTTTGAGCAAAAAGGAAATTTGTTGGATGGAATATGCAAAAAATTCAAAAGGGAATATCACGTGGCATGCAATGATATATTTAGTGGTATTTTGCACGAGCGAAATTGGAAACGAAATATGCAATAAGGATTTAATTTTTTCCCTATAAAAGGTGTGATGGGGTATAGAAAAAGGGTCGGCAAAATTTGAAAGCAAAAAAGGTGAAAGGTTGATTTTTGAGTAGAATTTCGAAAAAGGGAAAAGGTAGAAAAGAGTGATGTGAGAGAGAGAGAGAGAGAAAAAGAGAGGAGGAAGACTGTTCATCTTCCTCCCCAGCCGACTCCCCCTTGACAGCGTCGGCGCACCTGCGCCGGCAGCTGAGCCACCGACGACCTAGAGCCGCACCACCGCCGATCCGCCTCCCCTGTGCCACCGCGTGCCCGCAACGTCGCCGTCCTACTCGCCGCCGCTGCAACAACCCCGACGTCCTCCTCCGTCCAGATCCGCCCGAAGCCCACTGCGTATTTGACACCATCGAGATCCAGTAGCCGCCGTTGCGCCGGTCTCCCTCGATTTGCCGAGCCATCGCCGCTCGAGCGACGCCACTGCTCAGTCCACGATCACCCGGCGTCGGGTGATCAGTCGTCCTTGATCTTCCCTCTCGACGTTCGCGCCTTCGATTTCCTTCACCGACGCTCCCCGCAGCAGATCTACCTCGAGACCCTTGTCGCTCATCGCCCGCCGGTCACACCGTGCCGCCCGACGCCGCCTTCGCCTTGCCTCCGGCCCGAGCCGACCCGTGACGCCGCCCATGCCGACCCGCGACGCCGCCCCGTGCTTGCGCCACGTCACACCGCTTTCGGTGCCCTCGTCGGAACCCTCGCCGGCAACCCTCCTCCTCGCCGGACTAGCTCTTTGTCACTTTTTCTTTTTTCTTTTTTTTTGAGAAAAAAAGAAACAAAAAAGAAGCAAAGGAAAATTTAGGTAATTTTTTTTATCTTATTTTTGTTTTATTATTTTTGCTATTTTATTTTCTCTTTTTAGTGTAATTATCCCTTTAATGTAGAAATTGAAATTGCATGATATGAAATAGCCTTGAAATTTGTGATTGTCGGGTCTGATTTTCGCGCCCGAAATCCAACTCGCAATCACTTGAAAAAAATCGCTAATCCGATCTCCCGCCCGAGATTCGATTCGCGATTTATGTAAAATTGGCCAACCCGATCTCATGCGCGAGATATGGTTCGTCAATTTGGGTATCAATATTGCTCGATTTGCTGTCGTGTCACTTAAGTTAATTTTCTTTAAAAAAAATTGAAAATGTAGGTTAGAATTAGGTTTATTTCTTGCTTTAGGGTTTGCATGTTTAGAATAGAAATTTTATTGTGAATTTTAAAAATCAAAATTAAAAATCAAAATTAAAAAAAAAAAATCAAAAATCAATTCAATTAATTTAGGTTGCTAGTTTTTTTTTTTTTTAACTTGGATTGCATGTTTAATTATTTGGCAATTATTAATTTCGAAATAAAAAAAAAGGAAAAACAACAAAAAAATCATCATGCTTATGTCATGTAGAATTAGGACATATTTTGCACGTCATTGCATATTAGGGTAAAATTGCACTTAGTTTAATTTTAGATAATATTTTTCTTAATTTATTATAAGTTTAGGTATTTTCTTATATAGATTGCATTTTAGGATTATTTGGGTTAAGATAATAGCCAACCTAATTCCTAATACAAATTGAATAGAATCTTAATCTAGTTAGATAATTTTCACATTTTACCTAATTCCGAATTTCATGAAAAATACAAAAATATCTTAGAATAAATTAGTTTTATTTTCTAGGATAAATTGCATTTTTTTTAAAGAAGAAAAAAATGTCATGTACATGTCATATATAATTAAATTCATGAAATGTATGTCATTTGGCGATTGCTACCGGTCCATTTAATTAGAAATTGTATGTAATTAGAATTAGGTCATTTAGTTATGTTGCATTGCATATTGCATGATTCTCATTAATTAAATGAAAAAAAAAGAAATTGCGTGTTAATTAGAAAATCATATTTAGGACTGTCGATGTGAATTCTGATCTAACACTGTAGATGCTTGCATTGCTATGAGGTAAGTTCTGCATTTTTTTAATTGTTTTCTTGGGTGTTAAATTGGTGGATTGCGTACCCATATGATCACTTCACATGTTAGGGAAATAGATTTAAAATCAATTTAAGCTACTTGCAAAAACATTTTTTAGAAAATAAAATAATGGTATCGAAAGAGCATTAGAGAAATTTATTGTAACCAAGTCCCCGTACCCATAGTCTCTGGTTCGTAGGAGTAAAATAATTCTCCCATTATTTTACTTAGGTGTCTAATCGACCTACCATAAATTGATTAGTGGTGACTCCTTGATAAAATCCAATTGCATATTAAAAACTTGAACCTAAGTCGCGAATTGGTATGGGCTTGGGAGAGCCTGAGCTAAGTTTAGGCTTAGTAATCCATTAGCCAAATTCTAGGTGGTGCACCCGAAAATCAGGTCGCGACAACTTGGCGACTCCGCTGGGGACTTGAGTTGAAACTCTTAGTGGACTTAGGCCAATTTTCTTTTTGAAAAAATGTTTTTGTTTGGCAGCGAGGATCCCAGGTACGTTCCTAACACTTAAGGTGTTAAATGTTTTTGCAGGTTGGGAGGTATAAGGGGAGTAGTGATTGCTAACCCTTTGTCTTGCAGGTTGGAATTGATGATGAATGTTTTAAATTCGAGTTATTGAAGTGCTGTTTGATTTAAACTGTTGTACATGCCTTGCATCTTGCACTACACTTTTGCACACACAACCTGCCGCCGGACCTGGGCTGCATAGGATCATTTAGGATGGTATTGAGATGGATACCACTACGACCGCATGCTCGCGGTACGAGTCACCCATCTCAATCCCGAAGTTTCTTTCATGGTGTCAAGAGTACCCACCTCAGTCCGCATGCCCGCGACCCGGGTCGGCTCTTTGACCAAGCCGGAGTCATGAGGACCCGACATAGTCCATAAGCCCGCGGCTAGTCTAATCATCCTTGTGGCTCCACCTTGATAAGCCTTATAGACTAAAAATCGAACCACTTACCATGCGCATGTCTATGTGATTGCCGTCGATTTGTCTTGGTGAAGTAAGTCTTCTATCCCTATACTAACGCAATTTACTTACTTTGTCATATTCTTGGTCCGTCCATGACAATCTAGGTCAATCATTGATTTAATTCATTTGTCAATTAGAAATGAAATGAGGAAATTGCCATGCAATGAATCATTTGAAAAAAAACAAAAAAACTTTGGAGAATTTGTGTGCAATTCACGCCTATGACATTTGATCTCACTAGGGTGTCTATTTTTCTAACTCTCTTTAAGAAATTCCCTTCTTGTATGAACTTTTCATGAAAAAATGAAATATCGATCAGATCATTGTCATGGATTGGCTCTCTATTCACACGTCGCGCTTACATATTTTCATTTATTTCAATTAGGTGATAATAGATCCTCCACGTTCACCCATTATGCACGATCGAGAGCAAAAATGGCTGACCAAATCGAAATGCGTGATTGTATGACCGCCGTGGAAGACCAACTCAAACAGTTGATCGCCTCTATGCAACTTATGATAACTCAAATCCAATCCTTTCAAGCGAATCCGGCTCTTGCACCCGCTCCCCCCGAGATAGTTGTCTCGAAGGCTCACATGGGTGATTATGACATGCCTGACCTGGAAGATGATCCACCGTTGATCACCGCTGAAAAGACAAAGCCGGATAACATCCCTAAGGCGGAGTGGGATGAACGCTTCGCAAAGCTGGAGGAAAAAGTGAAGCAATTGCAAGAGTCGCATAATTCACTCCCGTTCGACTTGTCCGTCTATGAAAAAGTCAAGATGCCAAAGAAATTTAAGATGCCGGAGTTCGAGAAATACAATGGTACTTCCTGCCCGAAAGCTCATTTGCAGATGTATCACATATACATGGCCCAATATGTCAAGAACGAGTTTCTCATGATCCAATCATTTCATGCAAGTTTGACTGGGCCCGCACTGAGCTGGTATGTGATGAAGAATGTGAACCTTCTTGACACCTGGAATGAAGTGGCTGATGCGTTCCTCAAGCAATATAAGTTCAACATGGACATTGCACCTTCCCGAGAAGATCTTGAGAGGATGGAGAAGAAGAGGAGCGAGTCATTCAAAGAGTATGCCGTGAGATGGGGAAATTTGGCAGCTCAAATCACTCATGAGCCTACCAACAAGGAATTGATGAAGATGTTCATCAAGATTCTCCCGTCTGAGTTCCGTAATCGAATGGCTAGCACATATGTTGAGAACTTCAACCAACTTATCTCGATGGGTGAACAAATCGAGATGGGGATAAGAGAATGGTGGTTTACTAAGCCATCTAACAAGAGATTTTATACCAAGAAAGAGGAGGACCCTGAAACTGAGATTAATATGACCTACTTTCAACCGAATCGTGATACATCCAATCGCGCTTCGGTAATTAAGATTTCTACTGAGCAACAAGGTGGAGGACATCAATTCTCGGGTCGACGACGTAATGTTAGGAGACAGTTTACACCTCTTCCTGGACCCTTATCCAAAGTTTTGCATGTTCTCCAAAAGAAGGGATTACTCTCTATTGAGCCGAAGCGACCAAATCCCGAGCATTATCCTGCATATAATCCCTCCGAAAAGTGTGACTATCACATGGGAGAGGTTGGTCACTCCACCGATGATTGCTATGTTTTGAAGCATAAGGTCCAAGACCTTTTGGATACAAAGGCGTTCTCTTTCAGCAGTAATCAGAAAAATCCTCTGCCCAACCATGATGGAGGCGCAAACGTTGTCACTGAGTGAAAAAGTTCTTATCTTCTGGGATTTCAAGTTTTGTTTAGGATTTCTTGCTTTTTGAAATTTCAATTATCGCTTTCCCTTTTAGGGTTTGGCTTGTTTGCATTTTCTATTCCAATAATGTAATTCATTTGATTCTATTCAATGAAATTATAATTTTATTTCCAAATTTTGAGGACATGATGGGGTACACTAAACTAGCTCGGTGACGATATCCAACAATGAAAAGAAAATATCATCCATGGAGAAAATCTGAGGACTAGGCTTCTTCATGCTTTCTTATTGAAAAAATTCCCAAAAAAGGAAAATAAAAAAAAAAATCATTTTTCAAGCCATTTTCAAAAGTATGCATTAAGTTAGCCCTGTTTAATTTTTTGACTCATTTACTTCATGTTTCAGAGCATTACTTTCTCACCCTGATGAGAAAGCATCTGAAAAGGGCGCATCATATGACAAATTAGGGGCATGGTAGATTTTGGTAGTGACCTGACGAGGATAAAATCTCGATCCAAGCCAAAATGGATGTACATTTACTTTAATGTTGCATAGTATCCTACTCATGTACGTTGTTTTGTGCAGGGGCAAAAGCAAGAATTCATCAAATCAAAGATTAGATTTTCAGCCTCAATTGATTAATTTGTGTGTTTGTTCCCTTTCGATAGGGGCAATTCAATGATACCCATTGTTGAGACAATCCCTTCGTGGAGCAATCCCCTGAATGAATGCTTAAAATCATGTTTTGTTTTGAGTGCAATAAATTATTTATATTGAAGTCACAAACGCTTTTCATGCTTAACGTTGTTGGACTCTTTTGAAAGGAGAAATTTTCATATTGATTTAACTCACCAATTTCATGTGGAGATTTGTCAAGATAGACAATTCAATAGAGTGACATCAATGCTTAAGAATGCGAAATGAGACGTGTCAGGATGATGAAAGGCAAGCCCTATCCTATACACAGTCCGCTATTTATACACTCGTGAGATGAGTGTAGGAAATTTCATATCTGCAAGATAAAGAGTTCTTTTGCAAAAGGTACGGTGACCGAAATGATGAGGGGCAATTCATTTCTCTATCCCAAACACAGCAGATGATCCATTGTTTAATCACTTTGAGCTTCATACTCTTATGAAAATTCCTTTCAAATTACTCCTGTCAAGAACCACTCCACATCGGAGCAAATTGGAGGGTAAGACAACACCATAAGGTGAAGAAAATTGATTGAAATTTTTTTGCTCTCACTTGCATCAATCTTCTAGTCATGCTATTACATTGAACTCATGTGATAATTTAAGTGCATTAGGATGATGAAGAGCATTTCTTTCTCTATCCTATACAGTTATATCGTTTGCATAGCCCATTTGAGCTTGCAATTTCATTTCTTCAAAACCCAGTTGGTGATCATCCCTCACACTAGGGCAAGGCAAAAGGCAGATGAAGACTCTTGAAAAGTCCGAGTGTCATTCAAAGTGTAATTGCTTAACGCATGCATAGAAATCAAAATAGAACTAAGGGGCATGAAAAAACAGTGTGCCTGGTAAAAGCAAGGCCAATGCCCATGAAAAAAAAAAAAGAATTAGGGGCATGAAAAAGCGGTGTGCCTGGTAAAAGCAAGACCAATGCCTATAGATGAAAAAAGAGAGTCAAGATAAGGTGATTGTCAATTGCAAGAATTGAATTCCGATGGAGCAATACTCAAAGAACTCAAAAGTTGAATTTTTACAATCACTAGGGCATTTCATAAAGACAATCCCCGATGATGAAAATGAAAACTGGTGGCAATGTCAAGATGATCACCAACTCTCACTATTCACACACATTTTGAGCCTAATGATTCTTTCATTTCTCAACCCATGAACCTAGCCCATGTTACGTCCCTTGCAAAGTCTCTTCTAATTAGGGCACTTGAATTAACGTAGGAGTTCATATGTTTATAAGCATTGCTCGAAAAAGTGCGAGCAAGATTATTTCATTCTCATTTTGCAGGGTTCTTGACTTGTAAGCCCGGAGATGATCACAGGATTGTTCTTTTAATTACCTTGACTCAAAGAGTCCCCTTTGTTAAGCCGATGACCAAGCCCACATTACGGTCCCTATTGAAGACCACTCAAAATGGTAATGTCGTACTGCTTGCGAGAATACTCAGACCCTTGTCGATATGATGATGGTGAGATTGAGTGGTTCTCCTAAAATAACCCTTCTGAACGAGAGTAAGTGAAAGTCCTTTCTAATTGAAAGTCTCTCATTTAATATTCTTAAGAAATCCATGTCATTGTCTTGAACGACAATTCCCTCCAATGGAAATTTGGGTGATGCAAATATGGTAAAGTCATTATGCATAAACCTTGATTGAATTGATGAAAGCCTCATTGAATTTTGAAATGTGCATTCTAGAGTAACTAAGATTGTCTACGTCTTTAATGAATGCATATAAGTTTTTGCTCTAATTATGTCTGACGGGTAATATTTCCTTGAAGACTGAGTTATACTTGACGTTCAAGTTGCTCCTTGAAGCCATGAGATTCGGCGTTCTTTCGTAACCCGAAGCCATTTCCACTGACCCGGTGTGCTTTCGTAGCCCGGTGTCATTTTTATTGACTCGGCGTGCTTTTATAGCTCGATGTCCTTCATATTGACCTGGCGTGCTTTCGTAGCCCAGAGTCTCTTTTAATAGACTCGGTGTGCTTCCGTAACCCAGTGTCCTTTATATTGACATGGCGTGCTTCCGTAGCCCAATGTCCATTTTCATCGACTCGGCGTGCTTCCGTAACCCGATGTCCCTTTTATCGACCCCGCGTGCTTCCGTAGTCTGATGTCCTTTTTATTGACTCGGTGTGCTTTTATAGCCCGATGTCCTTCATATTGATCTGGCGTGCTTTTGTAGCCCAAAGTCTCTTTAATAAACTCGGCGTGCTTCCGTAGCCCGATGTTATTTATATTGACTTAGCGTGCTTTCGTAGCCCAGTGTCCCTTTTCATTGACTCGGCGTGCTTCCGTAGCCCGATGTCCCTTTTATCGACCCGACGTGCTTCCGTAGCCCGAAGTTCCTAACCTGGTGTGCTTTCATAACCCAGAGTTCCTTTTATTGAACTGGCATGCTTTCATAGCCTGGAATTCCTGACCTGGCGTGCTTTTATAGCCTAGAGTCCCTCTTTATCGACCCGGCATGCTTTTCTAGCCTGGTGTCCATTTATATTGACCTAGCATGCTTTCGTAGCCCAGAGTCCCTTTTATCGAATTAGCATGCTTTCGTAGCCCGAATTTCTTTTATCGACCTAGCGTGCTTTCGTAGCCTAGAGTCCTTTTCATCGACATGGCATGAGTCCCCCTATCAAATTGGCGTGCTTTCGTATCCCGAAGTTCCTCTTAATTGACACTTGATTGAGTTGTCCCCTAAAGATTTTTATCTAGATTTAATTTGACTAAGGCGACCGAAGAAAGGTTCGGGTCCTAGCCAAGCAAAACCTCAGTTTAGGCGACCGTAGAATGGTACGGGTCCTAGACAACATTTATTTCTCTATTCAGGCGACCGTAGAATGGTATAGGTCTTGGAAGGCGAATCCTCATTTAGGCGGTCGTAGAATGGTACGGGTTCTAGACAACACCTATTTCCCTATGCGGGCGACCGTAAAATGGTATGGGTCGTGGAAAGTGAATCTCCGTTTAGGCGACTGTAGAATGGTACGGGTCTTGGAAAGTCAATTTCTTTGTCAAGGCGACCGTAGAATAGTACGGGTCCTAGACGCAACCAAACATTGTCATACTAGGCAATTGTAGAATGATACGGGTCCTGGGAATGCAGTCTCTTTATAAAGTCGTGTTACTATTCTAGGCGACCGTAGAATGGTACGGGTCTTGGACATGTAACACCAACTATCTCGAATTACTATATCCTCCTTGAAGGTAAGTTATTCCAGGTAGGTTCATTTATCATTTGCATTAGCATTTCCATGCATCATATAAATTGAATTCAAAACGGAATTCATTTTCCAACCAAAAAAAATCATTTATTGCATACGCATGATCAAAATTTAGGTCTCAATTTATTTTTGAAGGCAACCTCTGCGAGCTCACCTTCAAAGAGGGGCAGCTGTTGACACCTAAATTTTTGCATAATTTTTGGGTTAATTTTTACCAAAATAAAAAATAAAATAAAAATCACCTGGCATATAGTTTAGGAATATTTATGTTATTTTTTTTTGTTTTATTTTATTTTAGACCGCTGGTGAGGAAAAGATTTTTCACATATTCATAATTTTAGGTAATATACACTAAAGGGGTGTATTTTGAGCAAAAAGGAAATTTGTTGGATGGAATATGCAAAAAATTCAAAAGGGAATATCACATGGCGTGCAATGATATATTCAATGGTATTTTGCACGAACGAAATTGGAAACGAAATATGCAATAAGGATTTAATTTTTTCCCTATAAAAGGTGTGATGGGGTATAGAAAAAGGGTCGGCAAAATTTGAAAGCAAAAAGGTGAAAGGTTGATTTTTGAGTAGAATTTTGAAAAAGGGCAAAAGGTAAAAAAGAGTGATGTGAGAGAGAGAGAAAAAAAAAGCAAAAAAAAAAAAAAGAGAGGAGGAAGACTGTTCATCTTCCTCCCTAGCGACTCCCCTTGACGCCGCCGGCGCACCGTGCCGCCAGCCGAGCCACTAGCGACCTAGAGCCGCACCACCGCCGATCCGCCTCCCCCGCGCCGCCGCGTGCCCGCACCGTCGCCGTCCCGCTCGCCACCGCTGCAACAACCTCGACGTCCTCCTCCGCCCAAATCCACCCGAAGCCCACCGCGTATTCGACACCATCAGATCCGAAACAGCCGCCGCCGTGCGATCTCCCTCGATCTGAGCCATCGCCGCCCGAGTGACGCCAATGCTTAGTCCATGATCGCCCGGCGTCCGGTGATCCGTCGTCCTTGATCTTCCCTCTCGACGTTCGCGCCTCCGATTTCCTTCACCGACGCTCCCGCAGCAGATCTGCCCCGAGACCCCTGCAGCTCGTCGCCCGCTGGTCACGCCATGCCGCCCGACGCTGCCTCCGCCTCGCCTCCGGCCAGCCGACCCGCGACGCCGCCCCGTGCCGACTCGCAACGCTGCCCGTGCTGCGCCACCGTCACACCGCTTTGCCGGTGCCCTCGTCGGAACCCTCGCCGGCAACCCTCCTCCTCGCCGAACCGGCTAGTCACTTTTTTCTTTTTTTTTTTTTTTAAGAAAAAAAAAAAAAAGAAGCAAAGGAAAATTTAGGTAATTTTTTTATCTTATTTTTGTTTTCTTATTTTTGCTATTTTATTTTCTCTTTTAGTGTAATTATCCCTTTAATGTAGAAATTGAAATTGCATGATATGAAATAGCCTTGAAATTTGTGATTGTTAGTCCGATTTTCACGCCTGAAATCCGACTCGTAATCACTTGAAAAAAATTACTAATCCGATCTCCCGCCCGAGATTCGATTCGCGATTTATGTAAAATTGGCGACCCGATCTCACGCGCGAGATATGGTTCATCAATTTGGGTATCAATATTGCTTAATTTGCTGTCGTGTCACTTAAGTTAATTTTATTTTAAAAAATAAAAAATGTAGGTTAGAATTAGGTTTATTTCTTATTTTAGGGTTTGCATGTTTAGAATAGAAATTTTATTCTGAATTTTAAAAATCAAAATTTAAAAATCAAAATTTAAAAAAAAAAAATCAAAAATCAAATCAATTAATTTAGGTTGCTAGTTTTTTTTTTTTTTTTTTAACTTGGATTGCATGTTTAATTATTTGGCAATTATTAATTTCGAAATTAAAAAAAGAAGAAGGAAAAACAACAAAAAAATCATCATGCATGTGTCATGTAGAATTAGGACATATTTTGCACGTCATTGCATATTAGGGTAAAATTGCACTTAATTTAATTTTAGATAATATTTTTCTTAATTTATTATAAGTTTAGGTATTTTCTTAGATAGATTGCATTTTAGGATTATTTGGGTTAAGATAATATTTTAGTTTAAATTAGGATTTGGCTCAACCTAATTCCTAATACAAATTGAATAGAATCTTAATCTAGTTAGATAATTTTCACATTTTACCTAATTCCGAATTTCATGAAAAATACAAAAATATCTTAGAATAAATTAGTTTTATTTTCTAGGATAAATTACATTTTTTTGAAAAAAAAAAAAAAAGAAGAAAAAATGTCATGTACATGTCATATAGGATTAGATTCATGAAATGCATGTCATTTAGCGATTGCTACCGGTCCTTTTAATTAGAAATTGCATGTCATTAGAATTAGGTCATTTAGTTATGTTGCATTGCATATTGCATGATTATCATTAATTAAATGAAAAAAAAAAGAAATTGCGTGTTAATTAGAAAATGATATTTAGTGACCTGTCGATGTGAATTCGATCTAACACCAGATGCTTGCATTGCTATGAGGTAAGTTCTGCATTTTTTTAATTGCTTTCTTGGGTGTTAAATTGGCGAATTGCGCACCTGTATGATCACCTCACATGTTAGGGAAATAGATTTAAAATCAATTTAAGCTGCCTGCAAAGACATTTTTTGGAAAATAAAAGAATGGTACCGAAAGGGCATTAGAGAAATCTACTATAACCAAGTCCCCGTACCCATAGTCTCTAGTTCGTAGGAGTAAAATAATTCTCCTATTATTTTACTTAGGTGTCTAATCGACCTACCATAAATTAATTAGTGGCGACTCCTTGATAAGATCCAGTTGCATATTAAAAACTTGAACCTAAGTCACGAATTAGTATGGGCTTGGGAGAGTCCGAGCTAAGTTTAGGCTTAGTAATCCATTAGCCAAATTCTAGGTGGTGCACCCGAAAATCAGGTCGCGACAATATTCATCTTCCACTGCTGCTTGATTTGAATTCCTGAGTTTTGCCATTTTTTTCTTTATCTTCTCCATATCTCATTATTCTGCATAAATAAGGAAAATTCAAATAATCAGAAGGAAATCCAATTATTTTCTCTTAGATATTGCATTAATTGTTGCCTAAAATAGGTAAAATAACCCTATTTTTATAGAGTTATCACATCACATTTTAAATTGTTTTAATGCCTTATTGAAAAAGAAAAAACAGTTAGTATCTCTTAGCAAATCCCTCAAGTTAGCACATGGATTACATAATCCATTGCATAGACAATCCATTAAATATGCTATTCAGGAATTTAATTATTGTAATTAGCGTGTGATATCGCATGCGTGTGGATAAAGAGAGTAGCTAAGCTAAGCTCTTAGAATAGATTAGGGGGATAAATAATTAACTTGATGCTATGGACTGTTTCTCCTTTTGCATGTCCAGCTCCAGCCCGTTCCAACCATTTTAGTGGGTCTTTTGGATCGATGGTTTCATCACTTTGTTCTTCGGTTATGAAATGGAAGTTTAGTGGAGTAATGTGTAAGAATTGAAAGTTTAGAAGGAACCTTGTATTACCCCTTAAATTAGGATAATTTTTGTGTAATTTTCCCATACATTTATTATGCGATGCTCAATTTCTAAAACATTATTTGCAAGGTGATAGGGCAGGATGGATTTAGAAAATTAGGTGTAGAAATATGAGAAGCGAAACTTATATTCTAACTAAGCGTCTCAACTTTTCCATCAAAGTCACCAAGGAACCGCATAATATAAGGTCCATGATTAGTGTGAGCCCATTACAATGTTAGCCGAACAATAATCGATGGACATCCGACTTCACAGCCTCGAGTAAGGACATTCATAAAATATAAAAATAAAAATTCTTAGTCCTAGCCGCATGGAATTGGTGATGTTTTCCCGCAATGGATCCAAACCTGTAGAACAGCAAACACCTTTCAACAAAAAACTCTCACCGGCGAATGTTCTCTTACGAATTTGTGTTAGCAAGGCAAGACTGTCACGTCATTTCTCAAATCAAATAGAAACTGTACATTGCCATTTCCGCCGCCTTCAGTTTACACACTCTGCAATGCACGCACAATAACCGTTCAATCACAGAGCTTTACCTCAAAGCAAAAGGGAGGGCGCATCACTCCTTCCATGCAATGGCTGTTTTTCAGCAAGATTGAATAGCAGCAACCTGTACAGCCTGACAATAAGTGAAGGAGATTAACTTCAGTTCTTTCCATCACTATTTATGCTGGCCTAAGCACCGGATAACTGAAGCTTACCACATTCTCTCGCCCCACAATTCTGAGAAAGAAAATACAATTGGACATGTATCAAACGTGCAACATCATCAACGACAAAGAAATGATGAAAGCAACATCCAGAAGCGGGGAACTCTGTGTAAATTGAAATATAAATACCTAAAAGGAAACCAATAATCTTCTCCAAGGGTGATAATTGACAGAAAATGGGGGATAAGAACGCTTCAAGTGCCATAACTTGGCACAAAGGGACACTTAAGTGCCATAACTTACGAAAGGTACACTTAAGTGCCACATTTTAAGAAAAGTGGGACACCTGAGTGTCATCTCCGGCGAAGCTGGCCGGAAATCATACGTGGCATTAAAATAATAATATTTCTCACTGATGTGTCTCGCCGGAGAGCTGAGTCAGCTCGAATTCACCCCAAACGACATCGTTTTGCTTGTTGGCCCAAAATAGTCCCTTAAATTAGCGAAAACGCCGTCGTCTCCCCATTTGCCCTAAATCTAAAACCCTAAATCGGGCAAAATGCCATTGAAGCGTTGGAGCCCTAATCCCGCACCCTAATTCGATTTGCCCCAAATTCTACCACCGAATATTGGAAATGGAGAGCAGGACTTTCAGCAACGGCTCAAATTTCTCTCGCCGAAGCGAAGAAGAAGGTGAGCGTTTCTGTTTTTGTGGGTTACCAAGTCCAAGCAGAACATCGTGGACTCGAACGAATCCTGGGAGAAGATTCTATGGATGTGCCCGATACAGAGAAGGCTCGAAGTGCAAATACTTCAAATGGGTTGATGCGAAATTCTCTCACCGAGCCACAGAGGTGATATTGGACCTACTTGATGGATGTCATCAACCTCCATCTACGCTTGTGGACGACTTGGACGATGTTGACTCAATGCAAGCTCAAGCTCAAGCATCTTGTTAACCATTTGAAGAATGAAGTTTCAAAGATGAAAATTGAACGGAAGTGTTACCAAGCGTTTATTGTGTTGCTGTTTTTTTGTCTATCCTACTTTATGATGAAATGTAAAGTACTGCAAGATGAGAAGAAGTTTCTCCAACTGCCATAGTTGTAAATGTGTGGAGAAATGTACTTGTTTTGAATGAAAAGTGACTTATTTTGTTGGAAGATGAGAAGAAGTGTTGTGTTGTCTACAAGATGGTTGTGGCAATTTTTTTTTTTTGGGCTGTCATATGTATTATGTGTTACTTCTTGTGCTTATGGGGAGGTCAAGGAAATGGAATGAATGAATGAATGATTTTGACAAATACTGTTTGTACTATGTTTTTGCTTATTCTCAAATATAAATCGGTGATGATGGAATGTATGGGTCGATGTGTTGTGGTGACTATTTTACTTGAATTGAATGTAAATCAGCAGCAAATATATAAACCAGCAGCTTCTATGTTTTGCTGCAAACCACCATATACATAGAACAGACACGAGTGATTACTCGAGTGCTATAAGTTGTGTCTAGTGATCACTTAAGTGCCAGTCGTGATAAAAAAATAGTCATTTAAGTGTCAAGTTTTTATTAAAAGGATCACTTTAAGTGCCACTTGTTGTTAAAAGTGAACACTTAAGTGCTAGGTTTTTTAGAATGTGATCAGTTAAGTGCCATTTTTTTTTGTACATTTCCCCAGCCATCGGCTACTACCAGCCACCACCATCGCCCACCACTGGCCATCATCAGCCTCTAGCCATCACCACCAGCCACACCAAGCATCCCAGCTTCCACTTGAGCCACCACCAGCCACCACTATGCTGGTGGTATGTTCTTGCATAAGTTGCTAGTGTAAGGTGTCTTACACCAGCTTGCACCAGCACTACCTGGTGCAAGATGGGCATATTGCACACTTACATCTTGCACCGGGTGCAGCAAAAACCTTCAACCCAACCCACCACCACCAGGCTTCACCAACCACCACCACCAGCCACACGAGCAACCTAGTCACCACCACATATCCACCACCAGAAGCAGCAGTAAGTAAAAGTAAAAACAAAATCAAAAAAAATGAAAAAGGCATGCCAAAAATAACAAGCAACAACCATTCCATTGATATTGAAATGAAGTCTCACAAACTCAATGACAAATGAAGTCTCATAAACTCAACTCAATGATAAGCTATTATAAAAAATAAAATAAAAAACAAACATCCACAGATGTTTACAACAGACTCCTCAGCCCCACAAACCATATCACATCCCATTTCATCAATCAATATGCACAATGCGTCTTGTTCGTGCTCGTTTTGATGGACTTCACACTTGATTCATAATCCTTGCACTTTTTCTAATTGGACGTGAGACTTCTTCTTCAACTGTCTTGGGATGCATTGATTCTGATGGAGCTGCAATTGTCCTAGGCTGAACTGATTCAGAAGGAGTTGCAACTGTTGTAGGCCGAACCGATTCGAATGGACCCGCAACGGGTTCTTCTTACTCTTCTTTCTTGTTGGCGCGAGGCAATGTCTTCTTTGTTGGCGCAGCCGTTGATTCTTGAGTTGGGCCTTGAGAGATAAGAACCTCGAACTTCTCCCGGGCTTCAAAAAGAAAACTCAATTATCAACAAAAGTTTGCACTATAAATGAAATTAAATGCAGCCTATAAAACTTACATTAAGAATAACTATTCCAGAACGCTCATCTGTATAAAGGCCATAACCATATTGTTTTAGCCTCTTCCCAAGAGCCCCTCTTGTTCGAAGGGGAGCGTCACTTTCAGGTACTTGTGATTGGTTGCCTCTTCTTCTCACATGTGATTTCTTGGGCTCTTGTGGTTGTTCAGCTACAGCAGGGGCTTCTTCGGCCAACTCTTCAGCTAGGCGTCTTGTAGATGGCTGCCTTCTTGTAGGTGGCTCTTGATTTGCCTTTCTTCTGGTTGTTTTTCTAGTTAAGCCTTCGGCTTCGGTGACACCTTCGGTTGGCTTTGGTGGTGGCCCTTGTGATGACCCTTCTAGTGGCCTTTGTGATGACCTTGGTGATGGATCTTGTGGTGGCCCTTCGTTGGGCCCTCTATTGGCGGTGAGCTCTAGCTTGCCTTCTTCGAACCTGAGAAAAAGGCAAATGATATCATAAATATACCATCAAGCCATATTAGAACGTAAATGAAAAGTAAAGTCAAATCATTGAACTTACCGGGTATTTTTTTCTCTGTTGCTGCTGAAGAACAGTCGACTTAACTGGCCCTCCAGTTGCTTCAGCCAATCTTACAGCTGGCTGCCTTCTACCTTGCCTTCTTTGAACAGGCCCTTCAGTTTCAGGTATAGCAGGGGCTTCGGCCAATTCTTCATGTGTCACGATGACCCGACAAAGACAAAAACATTACATACATGTCACACTTATATCTATGTATATACATATTCATAACAAACCATAAAGCAACATAAACACAATTGTCCCGACTTACCGGGTTTATTGTCGTCGATTGAAGAACAATCGACTCACTTCGCCTTTCTATTTCTCCTTGTCCAACTTGTCCCTTCACTAGGCCCTTCGGGCCTGGCCTTAATTGTTCGCTGCTTGCTTCTTTAATTGACAACCCTTAATATTGTGCCCTGCTATGTGGCAAAAAGAGCACTTTATCGGTATACCTGTCCTATTCAACCTACGGTGACATGAGTCCTCTCCCTCCGTCATTCTTCGTTTTCGCTTTGGTCTTCCCATTCTCTTCTTTAGTGGCAAAGGTTGAGGTGCTTCGCGATCTGTTGGCTCCAGAACTTGCTACTTCTAATTGGCTGCAACATGAATTGATACGAAGCAAGATACTTCGGTTTCTTGTACCAATCATCAAGGTAGTCTTCTATGTTGTGGCCCTTCAATTGAATTGCACACATGGCATGTGCACAAGGAATTCCGCTTAGTTGCCATGCTCTACATGAACACTTCATCGTACTTAAATGGACAACATACTTATCGGAACCCTTCATTATCTCATATCCTTCATCCCCATTCCAAATGGGATGACAATACCTACTTGCAGCCAAGTTATCATCCAACTTCTTAGCAATCCTAGGACCACATTGCTTAGTCCACTTTGCAGTGTCATCTCTTTGTCTGTGCAGCCGAGTCATGACCAAAACCCGTATGTCTTCAAGCATCGAGATAATTGGTTTGCATCTGGCATCTATTATCCTCCCATTGAATGCTTCGCAGATGTTGTTATCAATGTTATCACACTTGAATTCCTCGCTGAAGAATGCCCTACACCAATGCTTCGGGTCTGTTTGGGACAGTGCATCATAACCATCCTTTGTCAATTGAAGCATCTCTTCTTTGGCCATTCTAAAGTCAGCCATATTCGTGCTCTTTGCTAGCTGCCAAAATTATGATTTCTGACTTGTCCCCTTTATAGGTCTTTGCCCAATTTGCGTATATGTGCCGCGCGCACATTCGATGTTCAGCATAAGGCAACAACTCAGCTATTGCTAGAACCAGTCCCTGCAATAATTAAAAATATAAAAAATGTAAGCAAATGACATGTTCATATTAAAAAGCAAACAAGTGACCAAATTTTTTAAAAAGCAAACATTACCTTTTGTTGGTCGCTCATGAACGCCCACCCTACCCCATTTGTTATCTCCAAATCAGTCATCAAATTTTTGAGGAACCAGGATCAATTGTCCTTATTCTCTACCTTCACAACAGCCCAAGCTAGGGGAAACATTTGGTTGTTTGCATCTCTTCCAATTGCAGCCAGCAATTCTCCCTTGCACAAGCCCTTCAAAAACACCCGTCCAATCCTATAATCCGTCTACAACCAGATAAAAATCCTCGTTTGCATGCATCGAAGCAAACATAGAATTTATCGAACTTTGTCCCAATATCAGGAAGTGGTCTCTCCACGACCTCTACATACACTCTACTTCCACGATTTTGCAGCCTACACTCCCAAGCATAGTCCCACAACTGTCCATATTCACCGCTGTACTGACCAATGAGTATCTTCATCACCTTTTGCTTTGATCTTTTACATTGATTCTTGGATATATTGATGCCTACCTGCTCCTTCACCAGCATCCTGAACTGAGTAGTATTCATGTGAGGCATCAGCTTAATCAATTCAAAGAAGTGCTTCGACAACCATGCACTCGTTACCCTTTTATTCTCAAAATTAATGGAACAAGTATGTTCCTCTTGGTAGGCTCTAATCTGGAAAGATCCACTTCTCCTAACAAATGCGCCATAGATCTTCCATGGACAATTTTGCTGCGAACACCTAGCTCTTACAAAGGTCTTAGTGTTTCTAATGAAGTCAATGTTCC
Source organism: Eucalyptus marginata (assembly GCA_014182565.1). Taxonomy (NCBI): domain Eukaryota; kingdom Viridiplantae; phylum Streptophyta; class Magnoliopsida; order Myrtales; family Myrtaceae; genus Eucalyptus; species Eucalyptus marginata. Next base: position 16,269,663 of record CM024587.1, on the reverse strand, counting down.
TCCGTGCAGCAATGGAGTTCTTCAGTATAGCTTCTCCAAATTGTTTCGCATCAAGAAATTTCATGCCTACCGACAAAGTAGGAGAGGCAATGGATGGATCATAAGAAGGAAACTTACTTTTCCTTTTCCTTCTATGCACAGGTCCTTCATCTTCTTCAAGCTCATCTTGGGAAGTAGCATTCTCGACGCTTTCTTCATAGTCGGTCTCCTCACACAGCCCAAACATCTGCGCAGTCTCCTCGCCAAGCAACACCAAAGCATCGTAGGGGCTTCGGGTGCCCATTTGGAACTTCATCGGCTACATGCAAAGCTGCAAACTTAGCTGTCAAAAAATCCCTTCGCTGTATTCTTGACTGTACAAGCTCCTCCTCGTCGTTATCACTTATAAAATTTTCAGTAGGCAACCCTTCATCATCATCATCAGTTGATTCAGCTACTTCCCAATCTAATCCAGAGATTGTGACATCACCTATGTCATCATCACTTTGGTGAACTGCATCTGCGCTCCTCTCATGTCCATCATATCTATCCTGCCCTCCTTCGAGCCTGACGTCAGTACTACCTTGAATACTATCTCCTTCTTGTCCTACTTCGGCGCTCTCTCCATCATCATCTTCGTCCTCATTTTCACTATTGTACTCAACATATATTTTTACCTCTTCACCATGAAGATAATGGTATAGAACATCCCTAAGACCATTATCATCTTCTAGGCATCTCAAACCATCTCTTAAGTCTTTCCCAGGAATACAATACAGCAACTTCTGAACTTTACAAGGCAAATAAATATTGATATCCCTAAGAAATCCTATATAAGATGCCTTCTTTATATCCACAAAGATGGTGCCCTCATTTCCACCCGCATACTCCCATTCATCCTCCCCAATCACAAATTCCCCATTGTAGCAAACTATGACAGCGACATGACCCTTGTCATGAGCCATTACTGCACCAAAAATAAGAAAAAGAATCATTAGTTTTTGGGACCACTAGACGATTGCACATGGGAGTCCACCCACTCTCATGGACTTTAGTAAACAAAGGTCCCCACATTGACAATATGCCCCTACATGACAGCCAAAAAAGATGTCGGCACTTTAATTATTTGCATTCCCTTCCCTTAAAATATTAACCAAAACCAGAGGTCCCCACAACAAGCACAGGTCCCCACAACAATCACAGCCCAAACAATTTTGTCTACTGAGTTAAACTTGCGATGTGAGAGAATGTACATCAACTTAATCAAATCAAAGCATACTCTGACATCAACTTATATAAATCACAGCATACTCTAACTCCTACAAATTCCTTTAGAAGTTTAAACTAAAATTAGAACAACTAAACTTTGAAGCATTTTATGTCGCTAAAGCTAAAGAAAAACAAAGAGAAGCAATGAAGACAGATCACTCCAAAGTCTTACACTATCCTAACCCATAACAAATTTGGACAAGCAGGCAATACATTTCTCAAAGAAGACTGACGCAAGCTGCAGAGACAATTCTAGGAAATAGCTTCATCAAAACATGCTTCAATACCCTTTCAAGTTCTTATTCTTCCTGCTTGAAACTTTTTCTTAGTTTGTAACTTTACCAATAAAATTCTAGCTACAGTTGTTATGTTCTCATTCAGGATTTTGGATTGATAAACATACCCTATACAGACCTCACAAGCGAGGGTGGTTTAAGGACATACCCTATACTGACCTCACAAGCGGGGTGGTTCAAGGACATACTCTATACTGACCTCACAAGCGAGTGGTTCAAGGACTTAATTTTCTTCTCGGAGATGCATTAGTCACCTGCTTTATTAAGATGCTCTTAAGGAGATGCATAGCCAGTGACTCAACAATCAAAGCATACTCTGACATTGGCTTGAAAGAAAAATTCACGAAAATAAATCCGGTCTCTTTGTGCGATTGTCAGCAAGTTTCAGTTGAAGTGTATCAACACAAATTCTATCGGAGCTGTAATAAATTAATCAACCCCTAATAAAATAATCGCGCAAGCCCTGATAAAATAATCGAGCCCTAATTTCATCACAGGGGAGGGGGAGAAGGAGCCGAACCTGGACGAGTGACGATGGTGAGCGGTGACGATGACCAACGATGGTGAGTGGTGAGCAACGACGGCAACCAACAACGGCGGCCCGACGACGGCGACCGATGATCGCTCCGGGCGTGAACGGCGACGGAGAGAAGGGCTCGAGATCTACCGTGAACGTGGACAGGGAGGAACGGCGTTTAGGTCAGCGCACTCAATGTGGATGGACGACGTCGTTTTTGTCGTCCACGTCGGCTTTTTCTTTTTCAAAACATTTGCCACATTAGTAAAAGAAGTCGCCGAAAATCGCCGGAAAATGCCACGTATGCAATTTGGCCGGATTTTGGCCGGATTGGCACTCAAGTGATCCCTTTTGCTCCGATTTTGGCACTTAAGTGTACCTTTCGTAAGTTATGGCACTTAAGTGTCCCTTTGTGCCAAGTTGTGGCACTCCAGGGGTCCGCACGTCCAGAAAATGGGATGCATCTAGGAATTTTATCTAACATCCTCAAACTATTAGTTCGGGTCGTAGACCCATACTATATCTAATCATCTAGCTATTATTTGTGAAAAAAGTTTTGGGTACTCTTGAAGCATGACGTTTTCATAATCGCTTTGACACTATTGCATATCACTGCTTATGGTGGCCATACCCGCAAATGCCACATCCATTGCAGCGATTCTGCTTCTTGGATGTCTGTAGAAAAAATAAAGTAAGATGTTAGGTCCATGTGATCATATCGTCTTCGACTGCAGGATACAACACCCAACACTATTGAGAATATGTAAAATGCAATTAACTAACTTTTTTCTTTCACATGTTTGCACGTCATGCAGCATTTTTATGCTCAAGGTTTTGAAATATTTGCTAGGGGGATAGGGCGGACAGAGACTACTTCTGACATAGAGAGAGACTCGACCAATGCCACTGTCCAAGACAAATGAAAGAAATTGAGCAGCGAGATGAGAAAGATTTGACGCACATCATCATCGAAAAATTTACAAGTCCAACAAAGGTACTTCCCCATGCAAACACCACCTGTGAACATGGAAACCAAAGGTTGAGAATCAACATCTGCACTGTAGTTGTTTTTTGGCTAGTCTTTTTAAACAACTTCACATTTTTTACCTTCCTTCGAAAAGCTCTTTAGTGCAATCAAAGTAGGTAAGGAAGGATAGAATGTTTAAAATTACCTCTTGAGCACTATCGCGGATTGAACATTCAACCTAAAACAAAACATGTAGGTAAGTGGCAAGTAATTAGTCGGTCTTTAAACATGCTAGAAATTCGATAGCATCCATCTTTTGAACTTGATGGCAAGGCAAGTCAATGCCCTGCTTTTGTTTACATTGATATGTTATTCTGGTCATAAGAGAACGGTATGCCTTCTTATGAAAAGCATGTCCACAGGTTGAAGATTGAAGAATCGAATATTTGACATATTCACCAAACTGTGGACTACTCATCCAAACTCAAATGACATGGCGACTTCCGCACATGTCCGTCATGCAGTAATGGCAGACTGCACATACCAAAATATTAGAGCACACATTACAAAATTAACAACAGGGCAGAATGCAATCTCATCTTAAGATAACTCATGCCACTAGCGTCCTAAATTTAGAGGCAGCTAAAGCGGTGCCTATACTTTGGTTAACAATAATCCTCTAATATATGGCAAGTAAAAACTTAATTGCAATCTATCAACTAAGCTTGCACGAAAGTATCTCATAGATATCTAGTGCGTTCTTCATGTCATAACAAAAGGAAGTTCTCAAGCACACTTTAGTCTATGAGGGGCACAAGGAATCACCTTTGCATCATCAGGACAGTGAAGGCAATAAAAAATGTCGTTGCAACAGGGGGCTCTAATGCGGCCCCTTCAACAGTAATGAGGACATCTGCCGCAGCAGCAGCAGCAGCGTCTTTGATATTAACAGAAAGTTGAGAAGGACAAAGCTTGAACTACCATTGCTCAAGAATGAGTCGAGACATTACTTGTACGGCAAGTATGGCTCTCTAACGAATCAGTAGCAATAGCATCTTCGCGGTTAGAACAGAGCACGGTCGGAAACACGATTGGACAGCGCTGGAATTGTAACAACAGGAGGGAACCGAGTTATAAATAAATAAATTTTCTATTGACTAATCATTTTCAGCAAACCAAATGCATGAAAGTCTGAAAAACTAATTCATGGAAAAAAAAATTCACTCAAACAAGGCTAACGAACTCTTGTCATGTTGAATTGTTTGAGCTTTGACACCCTTCCCCCAAGTAAGCAAGTTCTTCAGGACGTTGCTATGTAATGTCTTACATTACCAAGAAAACGTATAAATTAATTATTATAATATCTATTTTTCTATGTCAGGACTACTGATAAAAGTGAATCATGCAATCAATGACTCACTGAGCCACCAAAATCACTAACTAATACTAATATAGTATTAACAAAATAGAAAACACTTATAGAATAGAAGACAACTGTCTTTTATGTATACTTCCCGGGTTACACACCCTATATTGACAATTGGGCAATAATTTGCTATATTACAAAGGTGGTTTATGCTATGTTAAACTTCCAAAGCTAAAGCAATCAGTAGTAGGGTAGTGCAACCGGTTCGGTTCTACTCAAAAATCAAACCAAACCCGCCATAAAAACAGGTCCAATTCCTAATTCTAGTGGAAACAGGTTCGGTTCTAAGTTCTAAATTTTTTGAACCAATAGCATGTGGTTAGGTTTTAGGTTTTGGGTGTTGAACCCATCGATCCAAGAATCGATTAGAACATGTTCTATGAAGTTGGAAGAAAATGATTTATCTTCCCTATTAATTTATATTTTGCTGATTTTTTTACTTTGATCCATTTTGTTATTCATACTATTTTCTTGTGACTATTATTCATCTTGCTTTTTTAAAAATAACGAAGGCAAAAAAAAAAAAACAAAAAAGAAATCGGTTCCTAGGCAAGCCCTAGAATCATAATGGACAAACAAAGTAGGTTCCAGGATCGATTCCAAAGTAAATACGATAGGTCTTAGGTTTCAAAAACTGAGAACGATTCTAATAAGAGAGGTTTAAAGTTCCAAAACTTATAACCTACCTACCCTCAAATCACCCCTAATCAGTAGGAAATTTTCCTTATAACTCTTGAAAGAAGTGAAAGAGAGATTTGGTGGCAGCAAATTCACATTCCATCAGCCAATCGCTCTTCCGAGACTTGAATTAGTGAAAAAGAAACAGAACGTTAAGAGGAGCTACAATTTTGCACTGAAAATTCAAATTAAAGATTCATTTAAGATATGAGTTCTTACATTAATTTTACAAGAATGTAAAGATGAGTTTGAATTTATATGTCCAATTGGTCGAGTGTAAATTATGGACTAAAATGCTTACTTGATGTTCTACATGGTTTAAAAAAAAAATTAAAAAATAAGGAATATTGAAAGACATAATAAATATTAAAAACATTAACAAAAAGGGAAATTTGAAAGGAAAACAAGGGATAGACAAGGGAGGGAAGTGGCGCACTGTCGCCTGACTCTAGCAGATACCAACCGGGTGTTGTGCGACTTCGGTGATCCATGATTAGGGTTACATAACCAGATTGCCTAGTGAGTGCTAACGTCGTGCTAATGTGTCAACTCATGGTAGTATTTTCGTTTTTTGTTATAACAAAATGACCAATTCAAATATTAAGAAAAATAACATATACTTTAAAAGTCAAAGTTGCACAAAAAAGCATTTATCCCTAATCTGTTTAATGGTACGTTTCTCAAAAGGATATCTTGATTGAAAGAATCAATTTCTATTGCAATGCAAGGGCTGTTTATTGACTTGATCAGTTCATGATAAGGCACCATCCAATCCGACGCGATGCAAGGAGGTCGCCTTCCAACTCGCCACCTCCTGCCTTATATCGTCACATGTCATCTTCACATCGACTCTCTCTCTCTCTCTCTCTCTCTCTCTCTCTCTCTCTCTCTCTCTCTCTCTCTCCTTTCATTTTCAACGAGCGTACCAGGAAAGCCAAATCCGAACTCTCTCGAGCGGACCCTTTGTACCGTTAGTTAACCCAGCTTTTGTTTTGCGTTCTCTGCTGCTTTGCGTGCGTGCGTGCGAGTGATGAGTGTTTGTTAGCTAGTTTAGCTCTCTTTAGGTTAAGGTAATGTGGTGCTTCGCGTCAGATTTCTCTCCTTTTGGGTGGTGGGTAGGGGATGCTTTTGATTCGAGTGTGTCTGAAAGAGGAGGGATTCTAAGTCCGAACAGGAACCGATTTTGGGTTTGTCCGTGCCATTTTGAGGCAGGGAATTAGGATAGTTCGGAGGCATTGAGGCGTTGTCTTTTTTTGATTTCTGATGCAGTTGAATGATATAGGATCTTGAACGGACTCCTTGCATGGTCATAGCGTTTTGACCACCGATCCAATATGCACATCTTGGTGCTGGAAGAGGTTTCTCTTAAGGAGAGAGAGAGAGAGAGTCGGCATATAATGGTATCGTTGTAGATGTTAGTCTGATCTTACAATTTTTGAACTGATACTCATTTGGCAGTTTTATCGCCCAACTTTCTGGTTGATTAACATAAGCGACATTGTGGCTTGATTATTGTCGATAACTAGAGGAGTAGCATGGTGTTGTTTTTTCCTTTGTCGAAGTGACGGAGTTCCCCCGCTGCTTTCCTTTCCTTTGCCGCCATCTCGTGCGATTGAGGATGTGGCATTCCAATCATTTCCTAGGAACAAGTCACTCTCATCCAGTATATGTTATGGACAGTGTGAGTTGATAGGTGTACAAGTATGTAAACTGTGAGTGTGGATTGATAGTGAGATCCATCTAAGTTTCGAGGGTGGAACTACTCAAAACTTCACCATAATCTATTTTGAAGTTTACTAATGGAATCCAGTCTTACTGCGGCTATTAGTTTAGGAGACTAGACATAGGCTTGATATAAGCCAAATCATGATAAATCTAATTTGCGATATCTTTTATCTCTTTGCTCCTTTTTCAATATTTTTCTAATAGGGGCATGCTGCATTGCATATAAGCATATTGCATATTTACGTCTAGTAACATCAAGCTTTCCCTGCTTATATCCAAGTCCGGTTTCAAATAACTTGTGAAAATCTAAAATAATATTATTATACAACATATTCACCCCCATTTAGGTTGTATCGTTAATCTCAACAAATACGACGGCCTTTTGAATGTTGCACTCTCTAAAGTTTTTGGAAATTATGCCGAGTAGGCCCAATGTTCTCATATATAGGAAAATTTATTTCTCAGAGTTCCTGGCCCTATTTCACTTCTTTGTAAATGTGTGCTCCAAGAATTCACAAATATGTGTAAACCTTCACTATTTCTTTTACACTTGTATTTGAGTTTAGTTTTCAATTTTGGAATATGTACTTTTTCTGATCCATTTTTGTCCATACAGTTTGGTTATATGGATGTAGTATGGTAATATGTCCGTGCATGTGTGACATAAGATAACAACTCAGACATTTATATCTTTAAATTTACAAGCTGCTCGCAAATTGACACCGGCCCGATAGACTATTTGTCGTTACAAATGACTTTCGGTATTGTGAGATTATATATGCATGCTTTCTAGGGTATATCAATCTAGTAAGGTAACGTCCTTTTTACATTAGAACACGTTAGAATGCCTTAAAGAATATTTCGCTTAAATTTATTGGAGAAAAATCTACAAGTAATTTTGATGATATCCAAACTATCCTTAATATAATGTTTACTACGGCATATGCACATATATATATATATATATATATATTTAGAAAGGATTACGCAATATTGATAGTGTGATCTAGTATATGAAAGTATGCAACAAGTTCGGAAACGGTTTTTGCATAAATACTACCAACGAACCTAAAGATCAGCGATGACGATGTTTATATCATAGCTACAAATATCAAGTCGTTGGTGTTATAACAACCATGAACATCTGATGAAGTTTGTTGGGCTAGCAAATTAGCCGTTGTGGCTAAGGATTTGCACAACAATAGAATCCAGTTAAAAGTAGTAATTTGAGAAGCCAAGTTGTCTAATAAGTCTATCAGAGATTGCAATGACGGGACAATGGCAAATGCTATTCTTAAGTAGGCTACAAATGTTCAGGAAAAAAGAACTGTATGGGCAGTTCTATTCTTGGATAGACTCCAATGGTTCCTTGCTTCTTTGATCTTCTCTTAACGGACAAATTGGAGATGAATATAAGAGAGAAGACCTAAGAAGCCAAGAAGGATAAAGAGAACAACATTATCTAAAGATTTGCATTTTGCTTTGTTCTTAACTATACGCTCTTGCCCAAAGTGTTTCATTAAGTTTTGTATTCATGCTATTTGAGTAATTGTATTCTAGATTAAATGTAGAAGGGTAAGATTAGCAGTTGTGTCTTGATAGTGTGATCTATCTTATAATAGGACTAGTGTTTGCCTATTGTAATTGTCTGAGTAGCTTACACATGCAATCCAGCCCGACTTGTGGCTATTAGTCTGAGGAGTGAACGTAAACTTGGAGATAAAGCTGAACCACTATATATCATTGTGTGTTACTGTTTTACTCTCTCTTACTCTCACAAGCACAAATCACAAACTTTGAAACATCATCTTGACCTAATCTTTACTTAGCATTAGCTAATTTCCGCGAAAAATTGTTAAGTTTTCTTAAAAAGCCTATTCACCCCTTCTAGGTTGTATTATTAGCTCCCAACAAAATTAGTTGCTTTGGAGCAACAAAAAGCTACTAAAAAGTCTTGAAAATGGCTAAATATAATAGAAGATGTTCTTTTCATATATTTTTCTGTCTTGAAGTAAATACACATATTTTTCATATTCTTCCGTTTTGAAACTTTTGGTGTTTCAGAGACAAAAAGAGTAACTCTCCAATTAGATGATTCAAGCTGGAAAAGCAACTTGATGCAAAAACAAACCTTGAAATTGGAAATTGAACAGTTGAGAAGATCATTAAATGTCATGAAGCACATGAAAGACGAGGATGATACTGAAATTTTGAAAATAATTATTTTGCTAGCGGATATGAGGGGAAAAGAGGGGAATCTTGAGGATGTAGAAGTGCTGAATCGAGCTATCATAGTAAAGGTGCATAATCGCAATAATGAGCTTCAAGAAACTCGCAGAAAATTGATCAATGTAAGTTTGCCTTTTCTCTTCCTTTTTTTTTATGGTGAGATTTTTAAATTTTTTTGCAGGGAATCATGTTCACTCGTATCATTTGTCATATTTTTTTCATTTTTGGTCTGCTATCTTCGGCTACATCACTCAATACAAGTTTCTTTTGCAACTGTACATCATTGATTGACTTACCTAAGTGCCAATTAAACTTACTTTGCAAGTATCAAAAGACATACATAGTGATTTTAAAGTTGATGGCAATGTTCAAGGTCGATAGAAAACTCCAATCAATCCTCCAGTGAAGCTGCACCTAAATAAGTACGTATTTGCTTGCGCCATAGTGACCTCCGTGACCCCCCTTTTGCTTGGGGGATTGACCATAACCGAGCAAAAGGGAGCTCATGGAGGCCACGACAGCACACACAAAGGCATACTTCTTCTAAAGCGGCTTTACTCAATCAACTTAGGTTAGACATTTCCATTGACTTTAAAAATCACTAGATTTGTTTTCTGAGACTTGCAAAGTAAGTCAATTAACACCTTAGGCAAGTTAATCAGTGGTGTACAATAGCTACAAGAGAAACTCATGTTGAGTGAAATAACAGAAGACAACATCCTCAACTATATGAAATTCAATTTAAGTCTAGTACTGTAGCTCATTATTCCTTACCAATTAATTGGGAACTCTACTTCTTTAATATTATTTCATATCTTTATGTGCACGGAACTTCTGGCCTTTCTTTGTGTTTTTATTTAGTCCCTTCATCCCTAAACAAATTAATCTTCTCTTCATTATTCTTTTACCCGGAACACTTTCCACTCTAAAGTTCAGGAAGCGCCCATCTCTTCAAACCTCCATTAATCTTTTCTCTCATTCTCGCTCAACTCACTCACCATTCTTCAAGCAATTCACTCATATCTGCACCCTTAAACCCTTGAATTTGGAGGCAAGTGTCGTGTGCACACAAAGAAAAGAGATACACCCAGAACACATGGGAGAGAGAGAACGCATGTATCTGCATATATTGAAAATGCATTCACTCAAACGACACTTATACAGAAGACACATTCAGCAAAGACAATTTGTGATCTAACATGTCATCACAAACACATACGCGGGAGACATCTAATTGACTCTCATACACGATAATACAGTTCTTCAATTTCAGTATATGCTTAATGAATTCTCCAGCAATAACCACCAAACTTTCTCAAATTACCACAGTGACATTACCGAATTATTCTAGAGAATCAAGCTTAACATGTGCAAACATGGGAGGCTTATTAGAATCGAGATCTTGGAATTAGCTAACAAATGAATTCATCTACCCTATGCTACTAGCGCAGTGGATGAATAAAACAGATGAGGTAATCATGGTCAGACCTGAGTCTATTAGTAACGCAGTTCAGACATTTCAACGAATAATTATTAAGCATCAAGTCAGAGAACAACACGATGACAAGTTGGTGGAAATCAAGACACGTTCAACATGAAACTATCACGGTAGAATTGCGATCACGGATATAAGCTCTGACGTTTATGATTTTAAAGCTAGGAAGAACTAGATTCTCATCCTCTGTTTTCATTTTCATACATCTAAACCAGAAGATACTCAGTTAGATCTAGCGAAAGGTAATTACCTGCAGCGACGGTTGATGGCTTGGAACAAAACAATCACCGAGGCGCTCTAGAAGGCTTGAATTTGCGAAGGAGTCAATGGCAGCAACTGGTCGAACTCTTCATTCAACAATGGCACTCCAAAAACAGGGACAAGCAGGAAAATTCCAGAGCAGCTCGGCGATGACGAATAGCCGCTGTAGGCGGGGTTACGACATCCTGAGATGGTGGACCGCGAATGCTGATGTCAATTAACCGTGAAGAAGCTTCTGGAAAGCGATGGGATCAAAGTGTGTTTAAACTACCGTTAGACCCTCAATCAGTATAGTTTTTTCCCCTCAAGCCTCGGTCACATAACTAGGACTTGACCCACCAGAGCAGAGCAGAGATGCCATAATTACCTTGGAGATGCAGTAGATGGTCACGAACAACGATCGAACGGAGAACTCAAAAGTCCCGGGAGCATCTCCACCGATGGTCTGGGCCGTGGGCGGAAGAAATCTCGACCGATATCTGAGCTTTCGGGACTACCCTCTGGCGGAACAGGGGCGAACAGAGAGGTGGTGGAGGTCTGCAAAATCTAAAACAAAACCCGTGAGAGCTTTCTAGGGACTCATTGCAACTCCAAAACTGATGCTCTGTCTTCTTGCTCTGGTGTTCTCTCGGCTGTGAATCGTATCACCCCCCAACGAATGCCCCCAAAAGCCTCGGTCAGTTAAGATGAGAGCGCTTCTCTCGGTCGCCATCTCTACGCACGCCTATCGGACTGGCTTTGTTCTGGAAGAAGAAGAGTCATTACGGGGCGTCGGTTAGATGAGAGCGATTGTCTCGGTTCTTTTGGGGTTATCTGTAAATTTCAAATTTTTATAAAGCACTGTTGTCACTATAAAAAATTTAAAATTGAGAAAAACATGCATACTTTTATTTATTCTATTTGATAGTATAAGCTTAGTAATTTGAAAATTTACATCGTACTAATTAAATATTAAATCTTACATTGCCCTACTAATTAAAGAAAAAAGGAGAGGAGAAAAAGCTTCTTTCTTTTTTTCTTTTAGAAAAGAGAAATAGTGATCTTACTCACCGAAAAGCTTCGAAGAATAATACTTTTATTTACTCGATTTGATAATATAAATCTTATTTGAGGTGCAATTGCTTGTGTAGTATAAAACCAAATAGGTTACGATATGAATAAGGAACAGAGAATATGCCATGTGAAATACTATAATGGAATTATGAACGTTAATTCCATTTTTATTTTTGGCAAGAGAAGAATGTGTCTTGAATGCAATGTCTTCGAGCACGGAAGCCTATATGTGTTTAGTTTGATTATATGTTATCAAAAATAGAGGAAAAAAATAACCAAGCTTATATCATCAAATTGAGTAAATGAAAGTATTATTCCTCAAAGCTTTCTTGACGAATAAAACTATTATTTCTCTTTCCATTAAGAAAAAGAAATTCCTCTTCTTCTTTTTTCCTAGTCGATACATTTGAGCGTACTAATACACTCTATCTATAATCAGTAGTAAGGCTTCTTCTAGTACTAATAGTAAAATTAAAAATTATTTAAATAATTGATAACCAGAATTAGATTGTTGGTGCAATATGCCGGACTTGTGTACGATGTATACGTGGAAGGTGAAAACTATTTCAACGATGGAATTTCTTTTGCAATATTATTTATAACTTATCAGATAAAAAGGATTTAAAACTTTATAATTGAAATACGTGGAAGGCAAAGTGAAATCATTAATTTAGGCATTTTGCCATTGATAGGAATATTCACAAAATAATTATTTGAAGATATTTTGGGAAAGAAAACGATTGTACTTCCTAAAAGGCGTAGACACTAATTTTTAGCGAGCTAAAGAATTTCAAATATCAACAATTACTGTAACTTTTTTTTTCTCATAACCGGACAAGGCATATCAACAATTAATAGAGACACCCCTTAATTTAATTTATCAAAAAGCCTGTTTATTAATATATTTATACCAACGGTTTGTCTTCATGAGTGCAAGTTTTGTTGGTGCCGTGGCTCTTTTGCTATATAGCTTTCTTGGTTAAGAGTCAATATATATCTTACCTTTACCAAAAAAAAAAATGTATATTTATACCAACATGTATCTTCTTCCTGATTTGTCTTTCAATTAAGGAGAAGATTGTAGCTTCCCGAAATTGATGTTACACTCCAAGCATGATGACATTACCCAACCATAGACACCCTCACTCGCAAAGTCCCGTGACGCTAACTCCTCATGCCAAATCCAAACGCGTTAGACCAAATGACCCAATTCAAGGGTAGCCTAAATTTGGTGTGGTCGTGTTTGATTTTGAGCTGCTCCATTGTAATTGAAAGGAAAAAGGGTTTAGTAAGCATTTCTCCTGCTTGAGGAATTTCTCTCCAACAGTTAGCAACGTTACATAATCATGGCCAGGAAGCATGGCCACTTCCACCAAACCCCTTTGAACCGTATATGTTAGTCTCCAAATTTTCTACTATTATCTAATACCCTCTTAACTTTCATTTTGTTGGAACTGTAAAGGCTCCTTTAGTTTTCTCGTTAACCTATTCAATGCACGTGACTTTCAAAAGATGAAGTATTTTTTTCATCTCTCTCTCTTTTTTTTTTTTTTTAAAGAAAATCTCTCATTTACTCTTATTTGATGTAAACTAAATGAAAAATATAGAAAATTAAAGAAAAATAAATAGTGTATAATACAATAATAATAAAAAATATCTATAAATTGCATCTAATCATCCAAATTCCAATTGGAATAAGATTGGATAAAGGGGAATTTGAAATCCTCCAAATATCCCTGGATTGCAAAGATATCCCATTATATCTTTTCTGCTACTTAAGATAGAATTTCAAATCTTTTTAAAAAAATCTTTGAAAATATTTGAAAATCTACAACCTAATAGGATTGATAATCTTTGAAAATCCTTAGCATTTGAAAATCTTTGAAATTCCCATCTCCCTAGGGCTTCAAACCTTTCCGATCACGTGGTTAGTTGGAAATTCAATCTCGATGCATGATGGCTCCCAACCGACACGAGTTCACGTAATTTTTGGAAAAGCCTCGTGGATAACGAGAGCAACTTCTTGTGGGTTGTACAACCGGACTTCATCACCGAAGAAGGCCCGCGAGAGGAGATTCCACATCACGGTGCCATTGTGGCATTCTTGATGCACATCAATTGGAACTCCATGCTTGAGAGAAAGGTCCCCATGAAGCCAATGGTGTGTTGGCCGTTCTTTGTCGACCAACTAGTGAACAAGCGGCTTGTGAGTCACACGTGGAAGGTTGAGCTCGACATGAAGGACATATGGAATTGGGATGGAAAGGATGATCTATGCAAACCTAGGACAACATTGTCTTGAGACCCCTTTCACCCTCGCTTGTCAGAACGTAATTGCCGGTTGGTGGTGACGACCGACCTAGTGAGGTGATCATGTTGTGGTCGGAAGTGATGATGATAAGCTATCTTGGTGGTGTCCTTGTGCAATGCCGCCGACAAAACAATATAAGATGCGTCACTCTATTAGTGATTTTTCTTTAAGAAAAATTATATCTAATTCGGGTTTATCCCATCCCCTGGACTAGATTTCTTATTCGGCATTTTATCTGAATGTATCCAAGTTTATCCGATTTGGAAAACGTCACCAAAATATTTTACTCTGCAGACAAGAGATGTCATAAGAATAAGATTTGGTTACGCTAAATAAATCTAATGCTTTTTCTGTACATTTTCTTTCAAAAAGATGATGTGCAATCACTCTTTGATAATTTTGATCCTAAACCACTAACATATGAGACAACAATGAATCGAAATCTAACTTGTATCTCTAACCGCTACTCGTGCTAAGTCCTTTTTACATTAGAAAGTAACAGAATGCAACGAAAAGTCACTAAAAAAGTCTTGAAACTGGCTGAATAACAGAAGATGTTCTCCTCATATATTTTTCTCTTGTGAAGTTAATACATATCTTTTCATATTCTTCCTTTTTAAAACTTATAGTGTTCAGAGGCAAAAAGAGTAACTCTCCAATCGAATAATTCTACTGTAAAAAACAACTTGATGCACAAACAAGCCTTGAAATTGGAAATCGAACAATTGAGAGGATCATTAAATGTCACAAAGCACATGAAAGATGTGGATGATACTTCAATTTTGAAAATAGTTATTTTGCTAGCAAATATGAGGTAACAAAGAGGGAAATCTTGAGGATGTAGAAGCACTAAATCGAGCCATCATAGTAAAGGAGTGTAATGGCAATAATGAGCTTAAGAAGCTCACAAAAAATTGATCAATGTAAGTTTGCTTTTCTCTTACTTTTTTATAGCGAGATTTTCAATTTGTTTTTGTAGGGAATCATGTTCTCTTGTATCATTTGTCATCTTTTTACTTTTTGGTCTGCTATCTTTGGTTACTTCACTCAACACAAGTTTTTTTTTGCAACCACACATCAACAATTGACTTACCTAAGGTGCCAATTGACTTACTTTGCAAGTATTAAAAGACATACACAGTGATTTTAAAGTCGATGGCAACGTCCAACCGGAGTCGATTGAGCCCTCGAATCCTCCGGTCAAGTCACGCCTGAACAAGTTTGCATTTTGCTTGCGCCATCGTGCCCCCATGATCCCCCTTTTGCTCGGTGGACTGACCATAATCGAGCAAAAGGGAGCTCGTGAAGGCCACAACAGAGCAGGCGATGACATACTTATTCCGACGCCACTTCACCGAAGGATGGAAGTCCTCAATCAACTAGGTTTGGACATTTGCCATCAACTTTAAAAAATCACAAAATATGTCTTCCAAGACTTGCAATGTAAATCAATTGGCAATTGAGGCATGTCAATAAGTGGTACAAACAAAAGACAAAATCCTAAACTACATGAAATTCGATTTAAGCCTAGCACTGAAGCTCATTATTGAGACCATACCAATGAATTGGGAACTCTATGTGCAAGAAACTTCTGTCCTTTGTTTGTGAAGAAGCTCCTGGGAACTTCACGGATTGAGAGAGGATTTTCTCTCCGTTCTGGTTTGAATTGCTGAGCCTGAGACCGCCACCGCCAACGGACAATTGGCAGTAGCCACGGCCTGAGGACATCGGAGAAGGTAAGGAATCAGAAAGCGAGGACATACAGAGGCAACATCGAAGCACAAGTTCAGATCCATACAATCCTGATGGCATCAAAATGTGTTTAGGCTAACGTTAGGTCCTAAATCGGTATCGTTTATTCTTCTCCGACTTCGGTCAAATAACTCGGGTTCGACCTACCAGAGCAGAGATGCAATAATTACCTCCGAGATGCAGTAGATGGTCACGAACAACAGTCAAACGAAGAACTCGAAGTCCCGGAAGCATCTCCGCCGGTGGTCGGCGACCCGGAGGGGAAGAAATCTCGAGCGAGACTACCTTGTCACGGCGAAAGATAGGTGATGGAGGTCTGCAAAATCTAAAACAAACCAGGGAGAGCTTTCTAGGAACTCTTCTTGCTCTGGTGTTTTCTCGGCTATGGATCGTATCCCCTCTACGAATGCCCCACAAAAGTCTCGGTCGGTTAAGACGAGAGCGCTTTTCTCGGTCGCCAACTCTACGCATGCCTGTCGCCATCGGTTTGGCTTAGTCTGGAAGAAGAGAGTCTTACGGGGCGTCGGTTAGATGAGAGCGCTTATCTCGGTTCTTTTGGGGTTATCTGTAAATTTCAAAATTTTATAAATCACTGTTGTCGTAATTAAATTTTAAAATTGAGAAAAACACGCGTACTTTTATTTATTCAATTTGATAGTATAAGATTAGTAATTTTAAAATTTACATTGTACTAATTTTAAAATTTACGTTGTACTAATTAAATATTAAATCTTACATTGCCCTACTAATTAAAGAAAAAAGAAGAGGAGAAAAAGATTTTTTGTTTTTTAAGAAAAGAGAAATAGTAGGTTTACTTATTGGAAAGCGTCAAAGAATAATACTTTTATTTACTCAATTTGAGAATATAAACCTTATTTGAGGTGCGTTTGCTTGTGTAGTATAAAAACAACGATACGATAAGAAACAAAGAATATGTCATACGAAGTACCATAATGGAATTTTGAATGTAAATTCCATATTTAATTTTGGTGAGAGAAGAATGTTGGATCACTATTGTCTTGAAAGCAATATCTTTGAGCACCAGATCCTTATCTGTTTGGTTTAATTATATATTATCAAAAATAGAGGAAAAAAAATAACTAAGCCTATATCATCAAATTGAGTAAATGAAAATATTATTCCTCAAGGCTTTCTCGGTGAATAAAACTATAATTTCTCTTTTCATTAAAAAAAAAGAAAAGAAACTTTTTCCCTCTTCTTTTTTATTTCTAGTCTATACATTTTAGCGTAGTAATACATAATCTTTATAATCAGTAATAAGGCTTCTTCAAGTAATAATTGCAAAATTCCCTTACTAAAAATTATTTAAATATTTGATGATGGGAAATAGAGTGTTGGTACAATATGCCGGACTTGTGTACAATGTATACGTGGAAAGTGAAAACTATTTCAACGATGGAATTTCTTTTGCAAGATTATTTATAACTTATTAGATAAAAAGGATTAGAACTTTATAATTGAAATACGTGGAAGGCAAAGTGAAATCATTAATTTAGGCATTTTTCCATTGATAGGAATATTCACAAAATAATTATTTGAAGATATATTGGGAAAGAAAACGATTGTAATTCCTAAAAGGCGTAGATACTAATTTTTAGCGAGCTAAAGAGTTTCAAATCTCAACAATTATTGTAATTTTTTTTTCTCATAACCGGACAAGGCATATCAACAATCGATAGAGATGCCCCTTAATTTATCAAAAAGCCCATTTATTAATATATTTATACCAACATGTATCTTCTTTCTGATTTGTCTTTCAATTAAGGAGAAGATTGTAGCTTCCCGAAATTGATGTTGCACTCCGAGCATGACGACATTGCTGCCCCGACCGTAGACACCCTCACTCGCAAAGTCCCGTGACGCTAACTCCTCATGCCAAATCCAAATGCATTAGACCAAATGACCCAATTCAAGGGTAGCCTAAATTTGGTGTGGTCATGTTTGATTTTGAGCTGCTCCATCGTAATTGAAAGAAAAAAGGGTTTCGTAAGCATTTCTCCTGCTCGAGGAATTTCTCTCCAACAATTAGCAACGTTACATAATCATGGCCAGCAAGCATGGCCACTTCCACCAAACCCCTCCGAACCTTTGGGGTATTATATGTTAGTCCCCAAATTTTCTACTATTATCTAATACCCTCTTAAGTTTCATTTCGTTTGAACTGTAAAGGCTCCGTTATTTTTTTCGTTAACCTATTCAATGCACCCGACTTTCAAAAGATGGAAGTATTTTTTCATCTCTTTTTTTTTAAGAAAATCTCTCGTTTACTCTTATTTGATGTAAACTAAATGAAAAATATAGAAAATTAAAGAAAAATAAATTGCATATCATACTAATAATAAAAAAAATAAATATCTATAAGCTACATCCCATCGTCCAAATTTCAATTGGAATAAGATTGGATAAAGGGGAATTTGAAATCCTCCAAATATCCCTGGATTGCAAAGATATCCCATTATATGCTTTCTGCTACCTAAGATGGGATTTGAAATCTTTTAAAAAAATCTTTGAAAATATTTGAAAATCTACAACCTAATAGGATTGTTAATCTTTGAAAATCCTTAGCATTTGAAAATCTTTGAAATTCCCATCTCCCTAGGGCTTCAAACCTCTCCAATCACGTAGTTAGTTGGAAAATCGATCTCGATGCATGACAGCTCCCAACCGACACGAGTTCACATTATTTTTGGAAAAGCCTCTGTGGGTGACGAGAGGCACTTCTTGTGGGTTGTACAACCGGACTTCATCACCAAAGAAGGCCCGCGAGAGGAGATTCCACATCACAGTGCCATTGTGGCATTCTTGATGCACATCAATTGGAACTCCATGCTTGAGAGAGAGGTCCCCATGATGCCGATGGTGTGTTGGCCGTTCTTTGTCGACCAACTAGTGAACAAGTGGCTTGTGAGTCACACGTGAAAGGTGAGCTCAACATGAAGGACGTATGAAATTGGGATGGAAAGGATGATCTATGCAAACCTAGGACAACATTGTCTTGAGACCCCTTTCACCCTCGCTTGTCAGAATGTAATTGCCAGTTGGTGGTGACGACTGACCTAGTGAGGTGACAATGATCATGCTGTGGTCAAAAGTGATGATGATAAGCTATCTTGGTGGTGTCCTTGTGCAATGCCACCGACAAAGCAATATATTGATGCGTCACTATATTAGTGATTTAATATATATATATATATATATATATATATATATATATATATATAATTCGGGTTAATCACATCCCCTAGACTGGATTTCTTATTCGGCATTTTATCTGAATGTATCCAAATTTATCCGGTTCAGAAAACGTCACCAAATATCGAATGAGATAATTTGTTATCCTATCCAGATTCAAAATTGGACTACCAAATACAGCCATAATTATATTAAACGGTAAGAATTTGTTACTATTTAATAAAAATAGCCACTCCGATATAACTAAATAAGAAATTTTAAGAATTATAATAAACAACAATTAAACGAAAATGGAAAAGGCCTCGTAAGATCATGTGACAAAATTTTCTTTCATCGTTATGTATATTCGGGGTTAATTAATGTAAATTTGATTGATTAACAAAGGATTTTACATGAAGAATAATCGATCCCTTGCAAATTGTGACCCTTTTAGAGGTAATCCTTAAGGAAGAGCTTTACATATGCGTGCGCAACACATATATGACGGGCATCGTGAACTAAAAAGTGCCTTCGCATCTATAGTAATTCAAAATTTTCAAAAATTTCAAAAAATCCATTTTGTTTTTAGATAAGTTTGCAGATTAGCACCTTCTCGGATGCGAAGGCAGATATAACTCGCTCCATTTTCGGCTCATGCATCATATTTCTCCCTTGCAGAACTAATTTTTTGGTTATGCAAAAAAAAAAAAAAAAAAAATTATCTTAGGCTCTAATCATATCATATTACAAGATTATTTTAGGTAAATTTGCAGATACGAATTGCAGACCTAAATTTTTAGGCCCGAACCATATCATATAACAATTACCACTTTCTTTGTGCAGGCTACTCTCACCTATATCATCTTAAGTAGGAATCTTGAGCTATTTTGCTGTTCCTTCATATTTACTTTCTTTTGGGCTGTATTATATGCGGTAGAGTTTCTTAATCTTTAGAATCTGGGACATGAAAGAGGACATACATATGGTTGGGCCTCATGCAAGGGGGGAAGTTGGCAATCGAGTTTGGTCCAAGATCCAATTATGTAAGTAATTATGATTCCCATTTCATTAAATTAGGGAAAAATAAGCAAAATCCCCCTGAGTTTTACAGGTAGTACTGCCCTAAATTTTTTGACTACTACATAATATCGGAAAAATTATTCAAAAAATCCTAAACTTATTGTATAATGACTAATTCAATCATAAACATTTCGATTGTGTTAATTTAGCTATAGATCTTTAAACAATTTGTCAAACTAGTCTTAAACCTTTTAACAAATTGTCAATTTAGTTATTCAGACTAATTTAGACTAGATGTCATTGGCATGACAGCCCAGCATTCGCCAATCTTCCTATGTAGACAGGTGATGATAACATAGACAATTTTTTTAATTAATTTCAATTTTTATTTCATTTTATTTCTTTATTTCTCCCTTTTTTTTACACATGGCCCGCAGCAATCGAGAGCTAACAACCTTTGTCAGCCACCAAGTAAAGGCTAATAGAGTCACTGGGAAGGGCTTGTGAGCCATTGCTCATTGCCAACAAGGGCGTTGCAGCCTTTGCCAACCCCAACGAGGGCGTCATGGCCCTCACCCAAGCCATTGTTAGCGAGGGCCTAGGTGAGAGCTTGCAATGCCCTTACCAAACCCACTAAGGGCCATAATGCCCTCAATAGATCTAGTGAGGCGAAGGCATCGCAGCCCTGCCTCAGCCCCGCTACACACGGCCCGAGTAGCGAGGGCCATGCAAGCCGCTGGAGATCAGTGAGGGCCGCGCCCACCTAATGAGGGCTTTGCGGCCCTGCCAGGGGTTGCGAGGCCGTTGGCCATGTGTGAAAAAAAAAAGGAAAATGAAAAGAAAAGAAAACATTAATAATTTGATAATTCTTTAAAAGGTTTATGACTACTTTGACAAATCGTTTAATATTTAAAATAAAATTGGCATAATAAAAAAGTTTCGAATTGAATTGATTCTCATATAATAAATTAAATTTTTTTAGACAAGTGTCTCACCAAATAACTCATGTACTTTTGTTTTCTTACATCGCTTGAACCCTGCCCTTGAGGTCTGACCTCGCGAGTCTTCCATTTTGCTGTAAGAGCACAAAAAATCTGCCATTAAAACGAGAAATGGTTTGTATCAAACGCTTGAACCCGAAATGATCCCACTTACGATAATAATAATATCATTGTCAAATCTTGCTAGCTTTTGGTGGATATTTCATTGGCAGACGGGTCTTTTCTTCGATGGTATCCGTCTAGATTCTGGACCGTCCCTGTCTCCATCCGAGAAAATCCATGTCCTTGACCGCTCCGGGGCCGACACTGCACGTGTCGCCGGACCACAAGCCCCGCCAAAATGATGCTCTTTTGACACATGTCGAAATGTAACCCGTTAGAATGATAAGCTCCGACAACATCATTCTTAGCCACATGATAGCCTTATCCATTAGCGTCAATCATGCTCCCCAATTCGCCGATGCCCTCATTTTTTTTTTATTTGTTAACCCAATAGTATTTACAAAAAACCGGTTACTTGGACAATTATGAAACAACTTGCAAGCCTGATGGATTTGGATTACTATGAATTGGCAAAAAAAAGAAGAAGGATATATGGTGAGAGGCAAATCGTCAATTCAAACTAAACAAAAATTCTTTTTGAAAACGTTATCTAGATTCAAATTCGGACTACCAAACACACCCATAATTATTTTAAACAAGTAACAGCTTGTTAGCATTTAATAAATATAGCCACTCTGATATAAATAAATAAGATATTGAGAAAATTCCAAGTAAAGACTCCAAGATATCTTCATTTTTTAAATAAGGATATGAAGTGGACATTATTTTTTATAAAAACTTTAAAACGTTATCATTTTCTCAAATAAGGATATAACTCACTATTTGATGGATGACAATTTCATCTTTTAAATATTTTCCTTCCGTTTTTCTTTTTTTCCAAACTCAAAAAAATTAATTTAAAAAAAAAAAAAAAAAGAACGCACATGGGAGGGAGGGCTCACTCCCATTTGTGGCCACCACCCCATCATCAGTGGGGTGGCAGCGATGGCCAGTGAAATCACCAACAAATGCCAAGGCGAGGGCTGACACCCTCACCGACAAGAGGCGAGGGCTCCCATCTTACGCCCTCACCTCTTGTTGATGAGGGTCACCAACCCTCATCCAAACGACCTCACCGGCCATCATTGCTGCCCCACTAGTGATGGGGCGACGGCCACTAATTTTTAGCAGGCCTATGAGTTTCAAATATCAATAATTACTGTAACTTTTTTTCTCATAACCGGACAAGGCATATTAATAATTGATAGAGACGCCCATTAATTTATCAGAAAGCCCATTTGTTAATATATTTATACCAATATGTATCTTCTTCCTGATTTGTCTTTCAATTAAGGAGAAGATTGTAGCTTCCCGAAATTGATGTTGCACTCCGAGCATGACGACATTGCTGCCCGACCGTAGACACCCTCACTCGCAAAAGTCTCATGACACTAACTCCTCACGCCAAATCCAAATGCATTAGACCAAATGACCCAATTCAAGGGTAGCCTAAATTTGGTGTGGTTGTGTATGATTTTGAGCTGTTCCATCGTAATTGAAAGAAAAAAGGGTTTAGTAAGCATTTCTCCTGCTCAAGGAATTTCTCTCCAACAGTTAGCAACATCACATAATATTGGCCAGCAAGCATGACCACTTCCACCAAACCCCTCCGAATCTTTGGGGTAGTATATTTTAGTCCCCAAATTTTCTACTATTATCTAATACCCTCTTAACTTTCATTTTGTTAGAACCAGTGACGCTCCGTTAATTTTTTTCATTAGACTGTGCAATGCACGTGACTTTCAAAAGATAGAAGTATTTTTTTCATCTCTTTTTTTTTTAAAGAAAATCTCTCGGTTACCCTTAATTGATGTAAGCTAAATGAAAAATATAGAAAATTAAAGAAAAACAATTTGCGTATAATACTAATAGTCAAAAAAAATAAATATCTATAGATTGATTTGGTCATCCAGATTTCAATTGGAACAAGATCAGATAAAGGGGGATATGAAATCCTCAAAATTTCCCCAGATTGCCAAGATATCCCATTATATATTTTGTACTACCTAAGATAAAATTGGAAATCTTTGAAAATCCTTAACGTTTGAAAATTTTTGAAATATTTGAAATCCTATCACCTTAGTGCTTCAAACCTTTCCAATCACTTGGTTAGGTGGAAAGTCGATCTCGATGCACGACAACTCCCAACCAATGCGAGCTCGCGTAATTCTGGGACAGCCTCGTGAACAACGAAAGGCACTTTCTATGCGTTGTACAATCGGACTTCATCACTGAAGAAGGCCCGCGAGAGGAGATTCCGCATTACGGTGCCACTGTGGCATTCTTGATGCACATCAATTGGAAATCAATGCTTGAGAGCAAGGTCCCCATGAAGCCAATGGTGTGTTGGCCGTTCTTTGTCAACCAACAGGTCGGCTTGTGAGTCATGCATAAAAGGTTGAGCTTGACATGAAGGACATATGGAATTGGGGTGGAAAGGATGATCTATGCAAACCTAGCACAACATTGTCAGAACACGATTGCCGGTTGGTGGTGACAACCGACCTAGTGAGGTGACAATGATCATATTGTGGTCGAAAGTGATGATGATCAGCAATCTTGATGGTGTCCTCATGCAATGCTATCAACAAAGCAATATATGATGTGTCACTAAATATATATATATATATATATATATATATATATATATATATATATATATATATATATCTAATTTGGGTTTATCCCATCCTCTAGATTGGATTTCTTATTCAGCATTTTATTCGATTGTATCCAAGTTTATCGATTTAGAAAACATTATCAAATATCGGATAAGATAATTTGTTATCCTATTCGGATTCAAAATCGGACTACCAAACACAGCCATAATTATATTAAAAAGAAGCGTTTGTTACTATTTAATAAAAATAGCCACTTTGATATAACTAAACAAGAAATTTTAAGAAATATAATAAACAACAACTAAACAAAAAGGGAAAAGGCCTCATAAGATCATGTGACAAAATTTACTATAATCATTATGTATATTTCGAGGGTTAATTAATGTAAATTTGATTGATTAACAAAAAAAATTTACATGAAGAATAATCAATCCCTTGCAAATTGTGTCCCTTTTAGAGGCAATCCTGAAGGAAGAGCTTTGCGTATGCGCGCGTAACACACATGACGGGCATCATGAACTAAAAAGTGCCTTCGCATCTACAGTAATTCAAAAATTTCAAAAAATCATTTTGGTTTTTAGATAAGTTTGCAGATTAAAAATTTTCTTAGGCTCGAATCATATCATATTGCAAAATTATTTTAGATAAATTTGCAGATACAAATTGCAGAACTAATTTTTTAGGCCCGAATCATATCATATATCAAGGTACCACTTTCTCTACCGACAAAAAAAAAAGTACCACTTTCTCTGTGCAGGCTACTCTCACCTATATCATCTTAAATAGAAACCTTGTACTATTTTGCTGATTTCTACATATTTATTTTGTTAGTTTGGGCTCTATTATTTGATGTAGAGTTTCTTAATATTTAGAATCTGGGACATGAAGAGGACATACATATAGTTGGGCCGCATGCAGGGGGAAGTTGGCAATCGAGTTTGGTCCAAGATTCAATTATATGTAAGTTTTAGGGAAAAATAAGCAAAATCCCCGTGAGTTTCACGGGTGGTACTGCCCTGAATTTTTGACTACTACATAATATCGAGAAAATTATTCAAAAAGTCTTAAATTTATTGTATGGTGATTAATTCAATCGTAAATATTTCGATTGTGTCGATTTAGTTGTACACCTTTAAACAATTTGTCAAACTAATCTTAAACATTTTAACGAATTGTCAATTTAGTCATTCTGGCTAATTTTGATTGGACATCATTGGAGCGACAATCTCGCTAGTGCCAATCTTCCTACATGGCATAGATGGCATTGATGTAATCAATTTTTTTTAATTAAATTCAATTTTTTATCCATTTTTATTTTATTTTCTTTCTTTTCTCCTCCCAGTTTTTACACATGGCCAGCGACAGGGCTGCCTGGCTAGTGACCAAGAGCTAACAACCTCTATTAGCCACTAAGTAAAGGCCATTAGGATTGCCGGGAAGGGCTTGCGAGTGGCTCATCGCCAACAAGAGCTTCACAACCGTTGCCAACCCAAGCAAGTGTGTCACGACCCTTGCCTAAGACATTCTTAGCGAGAGCCTAGGTGAGAGCTTGTGATGCCCTTGTGTCGCAACCCTTGCCTAAGCCGTCATTGCCATAGCGAGGCTTGTGAGCCCTGCCAAACCTAGCAAGGGTCGCTACTCTCCCTTGTGAGGGCTTCGCGGCCTCGCCTAGGGGTTGCACGACGCCGTCAGCCATGTGTAAAAAAAGGAAAATGAAAAGAAAGAAAACATCAATAAAAAAATTAGGGCATTTTTTAAAAATTAAAAAATTATCCACGTCAGTGTTGACCGCACCATATAAGACGGCTGTCACTAATTGAATTGTCACGCTAGTGATATCAGGGGCCAAAATTAGTCGAAATGACTAAACCTGGCAATTCTTTAAAAGGCTTAAGGTTAGTTTGACGAATCGGTCAAACGTTTAAAATAAAATTGACATAATCGAAAAATTTCAAATTGAATTAATCATCATATAATAGATTTAAGATTTTTTGAATAATTTTCCCACGTAATACCTCGTGTACTTTTACTTTGTGACATCCCTTGTACCCCGCATTTGGGGTCTTACGTCGAGAGTCTTCTATTTTGGCTGTGAGAGCACAGAAAATCTGCCACTATAATAACAAGTGATTGTATCGAGCGATTGAACCCGAAACGTTGCCACGTCACTCTTCCACTTACAATAATAATAACAATAATATCATTGTCAAATCTTGCTAGCCTTTGGTGGATATTACATTGGGAGACACATCTTTTCTTTAATAGTATCCGTCTAGATTCTCGACCGTCCCTGTCTCCTTCCGAGAAAATCCCTGCTCTTAACCTTTCCGGGCCGACCTGCACGTGTCGCTGGGCCACAGGCTCCACTAAAATGATGCTCTTTTGGCACGTTTCGAAATGTAACCTATTAGAATGATAACTTCCGACGACATCATTCTTAGCCGCATGACCTTATCCATTAGCGCCAATCGTGCCCCCCCATTTCGAGGATGCCCTCATTTTTTTTCTAACCCAATAAAGTATGGGCACGAGAAACCAGTCCTTTGGACAATTATGAAACAACTTGCAAGTCTCATGGAATTTGATTACTTTGAATTGACAAATGAGAGGCAAACCGTCAATTCAGACTAAACAATGAGTCTTTTCTCCGGATTCAAATTCAGACTATCAAACACAACCATAGTTATTTTAAATGGTAAGGCTACGTTTGGTTATTCGAATTTCTAATCAGAATAAAACTTAATAGAATAAGATATGAAATCAATGTATTTTGTATATCATATCTATTATTTAGTAATTAGTAGTAATAAAGTCGAATATATTTACATCATATCATATATACTATTTAAGTATAAACGGCATATTAATACAAATAAATAAAAAAAAATTATAAACAAATATGGTAAAAATCTCTTAAAACACTCTTGCCTACTTTATTTTTATTTGATTTTTTAATTTTTTTTCCTCTCTTTTTAAATTAATTTCATTTTTATTTCTTTCCTCCCCTTCCATCATTCTCTAATAAAATTTTATTAAAAAGTAAATATACTAATATACCCAAAATATTAAAATACCTAAAATATGTAATAAATATAAATATATATTTCTATTTATATTTAGAATTTATATTATAAAATAGAATTAAATTCGAATATATATAATATTAAATTAAAATAACTAAATTGTTGTTTTTTATTATTTTGAATTTCTTTTATTAAAATTCAAATATTATTTATATTGAAATATAATTTTAATTTTGTTAATTTAAGGAGATTGTCATTCAAGAAAAATAATTTTCCTATTATAGATGTTAGAAATTATACGCATATTTATCTCACCTTCTATATAGGATAATTTTATCTAGTCTATATCCCCCTTATTTCGACTTTATCATATCTTGAGAAAGACCAAACGCAAAGATATGATAAATTTTATCATATCCTAAATTTTATCCTAATTACCAAATACAAAGATAAGAGTTTGTTAACAAATACAACCACCCCGATATAACTAAATAAGAAATTGGGAAAATTCCAAATAATAGTCTAATGTGCCATCATTTTCTCAAATAAGAGTCTAAAGTAGGCATCATTCCAAATAAGGACTTGAAGTACCATTATTTTCTCAAATATTTGACTGAAGTGGATTTTATTTTAAGTAAAGGTATGGAGTAGCCATATCAATTTCAAATAAGGACCTGAACTCATTGTTTGATTAATGGCAATATCGTCTTTTAAATATTTTCCTTTTTCCTTTAGTTTTTCTCTAGTTTTTCTCTTCTTCTTTTTTTCCAAACTCAAAAAAATTAATTAAAAAAAAAACAGAATGCACATAGGAGGGAGGGCTCCCTCCCATCTATGGCTGCCACCCCATTATCGATGGGGTAACGGCAATGGCCAGCAGGGTTGTCGGTGCCTTGGCGAGGGCTCTCGTCTCTAGCAAGGGCTGCTGGCCCTCACCTCTTGTTAGGGAGGGTCGTTGGCCCTCATCCAAGTGCCGATGACCCCATTGGCCATAGCCGCTGACCCAATTTAAATTTAAATTGTATTTGGGCGAAAATTTCCTTGATCGACTAGAATTTTTTACTAGCTGGCGAGCCAGCAAAGCTAAGCTCTTGTTTGAAATAGCCGTAACCACTTCGGGTGCATATTTGAAACTGATAAGGTTATTTCAAACCCTTATTTGAAATAAAATTCACTTCATGCTCTTATTTAAAAAAACGATAGTACTTCAAGCCTTATTTGGAATTTTCCTTAAGAAATTTTAAGAAATATAATAAACAACAACTAAATAAAAAGGGAAAAGGCCTCGATAATAGAAAGATCATGTGACAAAATTTGCTTTAATCGTTATGTATATTTTGAGGGTTAATTAATGTTAATTTGATTGATTGACAAAAATTTCATATGGAGAATAATCAATCCCTTGCAAAATGTGTCACTTTTAGAGGTAATCTTTAAGGAAGAGCTTTACATGTGCTCGCGCAACACATATATGACCAGCATCTTGAACTAAAAAGCGCCTTCACATCTATAGTTATTCAAAAATTTGAAAAATCGTTGTGGTTATTAGATAAGTTTGCAGATTAGCACCTTCTCGAATGCAAAGGCAGATATAACTTGCCAGAAAAATTGAGTTTGGTCCAAGATCCAATTATGTATGTAATTAAATTATGGTTCGCATTTCATTAACTTAGGAAAAATTATGCAAAATCCCCCTTAAAGTTAACGGTAGCATTGCCCTTATATTTGAGTACTACATAGTATCAAAAAAATTGGCAAAAAATTCTTATGCTTGTTTTACGACGACTAATTCAGTCTTAAACTTTTCAATTGTGTTAATTTGGCTATAGTCCTTTAAATGATTTGCCAAATTAATCTTCAATCTTTTAATGAATTTCCAAATTAGTCATCCTAAATAATTTAACTAGACTTTGCTAGTGTAACAGCCCATGCCGACCTTTTCTTACACATGGCTAGCAAGGCCAACCACTGGTTGAGAACCGACAACCTCCATCGGCCACTAAGTAAGGGCCAATGGGGTTGCTCGCCACTGGCAAGGGCTTCGCTGCCCTTGCATAGGCCGTCACTAACCCCAATGAGGGCGTCACGACTCTCACCTAGGCCATTGTCAACCCTAGCAAGGGCTAGGGCAAGAGCTTATGACGTCCTCGCCAAACCAAGCAAGGGCTGCGATGTCCTCGATAGATTTGGTGAGGCGAGGGTGTCGCGGCCTTTGCCCAAGTCCTCACTGCCACAGAAGGGCTTGCAAGCCCTGCCGATCTAGTGAAGGCCTGCCCGCCATTGGTTAAGGTTTCGTAACTCGTCGGCCATGTGTAAAAGAAAATAAAATAAAATAAAATAAAATATCAATAAAAAATTATTCACGTTAGTGTCGAGGCCAATGTAAGATAACCGACACTGACTAGCTACCACACTATCAATATCTGATCAAAATTAGTCATAATGACTAAATTGACAATTTATTAAAAGATTTAAGATTAGTTTAATGAATGAGTTAAATATTTAGAATAAAATTGATATAATCAAAAAATTCAAAACATAATAGGTTCGATAATTTTTGGATAGATTTCTCAAAGGGTTACCTCACGTACTTTTATCGTGTTACAATCCCCGGACCCCTGCATTGGAGGTCCTACCTCGCGAGTCTTCTCTTTTTGCTGCAAGAGCACAAAAAAAATCTGCCATTAAAATGACGAGTGATTGTATCAAGCGGTTGAAGCCGAAACGATGCCACGTCACTCTTCCACTTATGGTAATAATGACATCATTGTCAGATCTAGCCTTTGGTGGATATTACGTTGGGGGACAGATCTTTTTTCTTTAATAGTATCCTTCTAGATTCTCGACCGTCCCTGTCCCCTTTCCGAGAAAATCCCTATTCTTGACCGTTCCTGGGCCGCCACTACACGTGTCGCGGGACCATAGGCCCCGCCAAAATGATACTCTCTTGACACGTGTCGAGATGCGACCCGTTGGAGTGATGAGCTCCGATGACATCGTTCCTAGCCGCGCGATTTCCTTGACCTTATCCATTAGCGTCAATCATTCGCTCCAATTCGACGGTGCCCCCATTTTTTTAAAAGAATTTTCTAACCCAATAGTGCAAGCATGAAGAACCGGTTACTTGGACAATTATGAAACGACTTCCATGTCTTCCCACGATTTGAATGGGTAAAAAGGAAAGAAATGATTTAATAAGAGACAAATGATTGCATTGAAAATTCAAACTTAACAAGCAATTTTGTATCGTATTACCGACTTTATTTAGAAAGAGTTTCAATTTATATATACTTGTCTTTGATGTACACAAATATGTTGCATTGATGGACATATCATATTTAATTATTGAGATAAAAACAACTAAGGTTTTTTAATTTTTCAAATTATTCAGTTAAGTTCCTAGAATATTTATTTAGTTTAATTGGGTCCCCAAATTTTATACTCAAGTTAATTGTTCCATCAAAATTGTGAATGGGAATATTGACATAACGTTTTATGTGATGTTTAGAAAATGATAAAATAATGAAGAAAAAAAGAAATATAAATATTTTAAAAATTAAGGAAAAAGGAAATATGAAAAAAGGAAGAGACAAAGAAAGAAGGCGGTGTGCGCAACCACTACTAGCTAAGGGATGCGAGACCTCAACGGCGGCTTGTAGAGGGTATTGAGCGGCCTCGGCAATCCATATCCCTAGGCTAAATTTGGCCTTGGCAAAAACCCGTAAGTACCATCTATTCATTCAGTGTTGATATCGCACTAATACGTTAGTCCACATCAATACTTTTGTATTCATATCGATGAAATGACCAACTCAAACAAAAAAACACATAATAAATTTAAGACCGGATCCCGCTTAAAAACGAAATTCGAGACCTAATTGAATAATTCAAACAAAACAAAGTAAAGAACCTGCAATGCCTTAATATCTCGAACCTATCTAATTATAGCTCGTCCAAAAGGCATAACTTGTCCGAGAAAAAAAGAAAAAGAAAAGTAAAAGTCATAACTTGAATCAAAATATTCAATTTACATTGCAAAGGAGGGCGTTTCGCTACCTTGACCCGGTTCATGGTACGGCACCGTCCAATCCGACGCGCCGAGGTCGCCTTCGGACACGCCACCCCACCTGTCCGATCTCTAATCTTCACACGTCGTTCTTTTGCAGTCGACTCCACCTCCCCTTGTCTGCTTTCCCTTCATTTTCCACGGACGTCCCCACCTGACCCAAATCCGAACTCTCTGGAACGCTCCTCCGGTGGCGCGTCCCCTCTCTCTCTCTCTCTCTCTCTCTCTCTATAAAATGCGAGCTCCCTCTCGCTTTCTCTCTCATCACTGACCATCTGCGTCGCCGGAAGGAAGACTTTGCAAGGATACGAGAAAATCCCTCCATCACTCATTAACTCGGAGCTTCAGCCGGGGGCTGCGTCGTCGCTTTGGCCGGAGGATCGGGCGGAGTTCGATTTCGAAAGTTCGTTGTTCCCCGAAAGAGCCCTCGTACCGTTAGTTAAACCCAGCTTCTGCTTTCGCGTTCTCTGCTGCTTTGCGTGCGTGCGTGCGTGCGTTTCGTTAGCTAAGCTCTAGCTCTCTTTAGGTGGGAGGTAAGGTGGTGCTTCGCGTTGAAATTTCTCTTTACGCTTTCGTTTTTTTCCTTTCTGTGGGGAAGGATCGAAGCGTGGGATGGGAACCGATTCTGGGTTTTGTCCCTGCCGTGTGGAGGCGGGGGAATGAGGATGGTTCGGCGGCATTGAGGCGCTTGCTGACTTTTCTTGATTTCTGACGCGGTTGAATGATCATAGGATCTTGAAACGGACTCCTTGCGTATTATAGGTGCTGGCGTTTGATGGTGCCGTTGTATATGTTAGTCTGCTCTTGCGATTTTTTCGAGCAGTCGTTTTGCTCGGTGGTTTTATCACCCGAGATTTCGGTTGATTGACTCGCAAACACTGTGTTTCGATTCTTGTCGACAACTAGAGGACTAGCATGGTGTTGTTCTATTACTTTGCGAAATGATGGAATCCCCCTGCTGCTTTTTCTTTCTTTTGCCACTATTTCGTGCGATTAAGGTCCAAGGATGTGCCGTTCTGATCGGTTTCCGAATCGTGGAGCAGGTCTCTCTCATCCGGGTTCATTAGGGACAATGTGTCGGGTGATGACTTGGCAGATACATTAGAGATTAGTTATGATGGGATGCGGTAAATCTGGAAATCCCATCTTTTATGTAGGATCTGGTGAAAAGCATGGCGTGCAGTAGCGTTGATAGAATTTGAGGTTGCAATTTGGTTGTTGGTTGCAGAATGCAATGTCGTGTGTCTAGGTTATGTGAAGCAATTTGATAGCAAACGAAAGCTACACGGCTTTTGTTAACTGAGAACCAGGATTTTTAGTTATGTTTAATCAAGATGGTAGAACATGGCATGGAAGAGAGAGAGAGAGAGAGAGAGATAGATAGATAGACTTTCGAGGATCGCTGGTCTATGTAGGCTAACTTCCCATGATAGTGTAGACATGAAATGGAACAAGATTTCCAATACTGATAATTGCTAGCGGAAGGAGATTACTGAAATAGCATTTGAGATTATTGGAGGTGGATTAGTTTGTTGTTCTAAAGCAGCTTGTCTGCTAGAGCAATGGCAGGATTTAATTGTTCCATGAAACTGAAATGAAGTGGTTGCTTCCTAAATTTTAGGCAAAATTCCTCAGATGTGAGCTATGATTCTGTCTAGTGGGGCTTCATTTGTGATTCTGGAGCTTAAAAACAAGACATTCTTCCTCTCACTCTCTCCATGCCTCCTTCCAACTGAACCCATGAACTTGATTTATGCACATGGAAGAAGCAGATGCTCATACTGCATAGGAAATATTGGACTAGAATTGGCAAAATCAATTTGTAATGTGTTCACTCGTAACATGTGGAATGTTAAATCAAATTTTGAGGGACTATTAAGTGACGCGTAAGATTAGGTGTTGCTTGGATACTGAAGGGCCCCTTAAAACCAGAGGTCGGAATGGACGGAAAAGTTGGTCAATTAACCTGAGTAAATACCTTCTTCATGAAGGCTTTTACTTAAGGACATTGATGTCCGTCTTCAGAAGTCATACAATATGTGGTTCTGCCGGCATGTGTGGAATCATTTAGACAACTTGAGGGTATTTGTTTAGTTGGAAGAGCCTTCTGACTGCAAAAGTAAAACGAGTTTCAATACAGTCAAAAGTCTAAGGCTTGAGCTATTAGCAGTTCTCAAAGAAAGCTTCAAGCAGAATTGCAGGTGGAGGTATATCCTTGATGGACCAGCTTGATCCTTCAATCTTTCAACATATTTTGTTATCTTACTACGTTCAAGAGCAGTTAATTGTGTGATTTTGTTGGCTTTCACCAGAGATTGGCTCGTACATGGTCGTTTCTGGTATAGTTTGTTCCAGACTTCAAGGAATCAGTGATCATGACACACAATTCCTTATTATCCACTGCTGGATGCCCTGGAGTTCCTCAATGCTTCACTTATATTATTATGTGGGGTTTTTTAGATCTGCTTGTTTCGATGATTCCTCCTGTTGGAGCACTGCTGATCGGAGCTGTTCACCATGCATTGGACTGTCTTGTTGCCGATATCAAATGGTCTTGAGCCTTGTAGAAGAAATCAATGTTGCAGTGTCTCCTTGCTTGACTGGCCAAGTAAAATTCTTAGGAGGTTATGGAATGTCGCTAAGTTTGCTCATATCTGCAGGTGCTTCTAGCTTCTAGGTAGTTGGTCCTCCTTCTCTCAAATTTTGTAGTCTCAGCAGAGTCAAATTAAAATGGGTGGACTAGCCGTTGAAGGGCCAGGGTTTCAACATTTTGATGCAGAAACCTTCAGCATGCCTCCTATATAGAGAGTCAGATGGACAATGAGTTCACAGTCCTTCGGCAGATGAATGGGGAGCAGATGCCTGTTGAAACATCTAAAGATGATGCTAGTATACAAAACATTTGTTTCTCTTTTCCTATGTATATAATATTTATCTAGAGAAATCTTACTATAGACCGACAAAAAGTAATGAATAAGTGGATTTAATTTCTTCCTTAAGACTTCATTTGTTTTGCAAAAAACTAAAGATTTGGAAAATATTTTTCTAAAAATGATGAATTGTATTGCTTACAAAATAAATTAAAAATATTTTCATCATCGACTAAAATATTTAAACATGGATCATTGTCGATAATAAAAAGCACTTTCAATTGATTAACTATTTCAATGCTGCAAATAATTATTTTTAGAAAATATTTTCCAAATCTTTAAGTGAAATAATCAAAGCATTAGATGTGAAAATTCACTTTATCATCAAACGTCTATGGTCTCCCACAATCCTTGGAGTTTGTTTTACACCATCCTTTTCTCTTACGATTTATATTTCTGCTCCACCTTCGAAAGATCGTAATCAATCTTTTCTCCGCTTCTTTTTTTTTTTTTTTTTCAAATAGATATTTACTTTAAATGTTTTTAGAACGACTTGTTTTCTATTTTGACAGATCATTAGTATGTTTCCCATTCAGTGATTTTGTTATTATCTAATCATTAATGCGAGAAGAGTAGAATGAATAAAACCTTAGTATTTGTTAGAATATTATCAATTTTTATCCTATAATATGCTACGCCGATGAAGATATGTGGTGTTGGTATCTGTTCTCTCTTTTTTTTTTTCTTTTTTTCTTTTTTTTTTTGCTTTTGTAACTTTTCAAACAAATTTACAACCTCGCGCAATACATGGGTAGACGTTGGTATTACGTCATCCATATGAGTATAAATTCAATTTTGCTAAGTGCCACGGAGACAATGCAATTCCAGGTGTCCTATTAAAAAATTATTACTAAGAGGCTAATCAAGAGAATAGACCGAATAATATTATTTCGTTTACCTAATTCCCATGTGCATTAAAGGGGTCTTGACTTATTTTTAACTATTACGGTCGCTGGAGCGACAATTCATGTATTTAATAATAAGAAAAATACACGAGCTGGTGGAGATATATCAGTTAAGCATATCTAGAACATTGACCTGGAATTTCATGTTATTTTTTCAATCTCCCGTTGATTAGACATGTTGTGTCCAACATTATTAATGTAACCAATCAACATTGATGCTACTTATTACAGTTGAAATATTAAATCAGAATACTGAATACTGAATGATGTGATATATTTCTGTTAAAATTTGTTCGTTTTGTTGAGAAATGAAATACATCGTAGCAGAGGAAAAATTGAGGAAGTGATAATCAAGACTATATTGGAAATACTAAAAATATTTGAGACTATATTTGCCAAAATTATAAAATAGCAATTTGTGTATGCAGCTAGTTAACCACGGGATAGGCCCTTCTTTGCTGGAGGATCTAAAGCATGAAATCGAAGAATTTTTAGGCTTCCCTTGTCCGAGAAAATGAAGTTCGGGATAAGGTCAGGAGATTTCGAAGGTTATGGCAATGTCCCGCGATGTGAAGAAGCTCGATTGGGGTGATGGGTTCTTCATGATAGTCAACCCTATCGCCAAAGGGAGCCCTCATCTCTTTCCGGAGCTCCCTTTGTCACTCAGGTTGTTTCTCAGTCTTTACACGTGCACAAATACACATGTTATTTACATTATCAAGATAATGGCAAGGCTCTATATATTTATGTTAGTGAGCTATAGAGGAGCGAGGATTAAGCAAAGGCTAAAGCTTCGTTTGTTTCGCATAAAATGAATAATGTGAAAAATATTTTTCTAAAAAAGATTGCTTCTATCGCTTGAAACAATTAGTGAATAAAACATATTTTTATTATTAACAACAATTATGGTTAAATATTTTAAGTGGACGATGAAATATTATTCATTCATCATTTTTATATTGAAATAAGCGATCATTTTTAGGAAAAACTGATTTCCAAATAATTCATTCTTTATGAAACAAATAGAGTCTAAAGATTAATTTATTTTGTGGAAGAATTCTTGGAAGAAAACATTTTATGTGAATTATTTTAAAGTAAAACAATAATTTTTCTTTTTGTTCAGTAGTATAATTGAAAGTGAGAAGAAAAAGTTTTTTTGATGTTCAAATGTTACTTTCAAAAATTATTCTCTCCGTTATAACTATTTTTTTTCCCTAATATAAGATACTAAGATGTTATCAGCATCCTTGTCAAGATAGTACTAATATATGAATTACAAACTTTTGTTATCAGCATCCCCTTTTCATTTGATGGATATCATATGCGCCGATGCCTTAGCAGCCGGATGTAATGGACTCTAATTATCAATATAGCTTCTCTTTTCAGACCAAAAGAAAAAGTATTAGAAAACACAAATAACTAATATATTTAAACTCTTAGTGCTCATAAAATTTCATATGAGAATAATTCTCCCTCTGTGTGAGCATGCATGTGGGAAAAGCTGGGCCTCATGTAGGAGTCAGTTGATCTAACGGTCCATGTGAGTTGGTTCACATGTGGTATTATTACATAGAAGGAATCTTCCACAATTTTTGAATATGGGGAAAATACTTTCTTAATACCTTCATTTCACATGCAGAAGCGCCTTAGACTCTTACATTAAGGAGACGCAAAAGCTGGGCATGCAACTGCTCGATTTGACTTCAAAATGCTTAGGCATCGAGATAAATCAGATGAAAGAGTTATTTGAGGATGGCTTTCAAACTATGCGGATGACGTACTATCCTCCATGCCCACAGCCGGAGCTTGTTGTCGGGCTGAGACCGCACTCGGATGCTACTGGCATCACCATCCTTCAACAAATCAACGGTGTCCACGGCTTCCAAATTAAAAAGGATGGAGTTTGGGCACCTGTTCACTTTCTACCAAATGCATTTGTGGTGAATGTGGGAGATGTGATGGAGGTACCGTTTTCTTGCTTTGCAAACATTCTCCTAGAATTTTGGAATTTTAAACTTGTTCAACTTTTTTCCTGTAACTAAGGCACGCCATTTTTGTTTTCATTTTTGTCGTTAAGCTAGTATAAGTTTGTCTAGGCTCATTTTACTATACCTCCCTCAGAGATCTTATTCGACCCACTTTAGGTCACTTGAAAAACATAAGTTTTCATGTCACATCACCACATATTGAATCTAAGCAATTATTTTTCCGCTTTAGCTAAAACCAGGTTAATTAACTCAGCGAGCAACTTAGTGAATCATTATTGAATGATTCTCATTTGGAGGTAAGTGATGATGACTATAATCCTTGCCTTCTTTTAGTTTCAAATAATTTAGATTACGATGATAATGTCATTGACCATTGCAAGATATGAAATGAAAAGTGTTTTCATGATAATTCTCTAAAATTTAAATTATTATATAATTTTAAAATCTCAAAAATAAGTGTGAATTTTTATTTTTTTGTCCAATGTGTGAATTTACGTGTCAATAGTTGTCTATTGTAAAAATGTGAAATATTTTGGATTTCACAAAGGTCAAAGTTTGTGAAGCACAGGAATTAGATTAGACCCTAAAAAAGAGAAAAAGTCAACTTAAATAGATTCTAAGATCTCACAATTTCTAGAAGGTGTTGGTGTAGGACAGCTTGAGTTCGACACTTTCGATACCAGAATTTCGTTTTTATTCCTTTGTATCAAACATTAGCCTTGAATTTGTTCAGTGGATCATTTACGGTATCTGTTGGAAATACTAAGGCATCTTGTCATAAAAAGGCATTTCACATCATTTTCAACAACCACGAACATATCATACAAGCAATTCGGTGAATTAAGGTATCTATTATTAGGAGTATTTAAATTGATCCAAAAACATGAAAGACCAAATCGGCCTGGACAGCTTGGACTAGTTTTCATGGGTTAAGATTCAATCGGGCCAGAGGCTACCAGGCCCTATTTTTTTTTCCTTTTCTCTTTGGGCCAGGCCGAAAAATTTCCTTGAGGCCCAGCCCGTTTTGTACATGTATCTAATATGATTTTCCTTTGCTATGATGGCAGATTCTTAGCAATGGCCTTTATAACAGCATTGAGCATAGAGTCACAGTGAATACGACACGCGAAAGGATCTCAATTGCTATGTTCTTCAACCCTAAGCTGGAGACAGAAATTGGTCCAATCCAATCTCTGACGACTAAGGAGAATCCAGCGTTGTTTAGAAGGATAAAGATGG
This sequence comes from Eucalyptus marginata, assembly GCA_014182565.1. Lineage (NCBI taxonomy): Eukaryota > Viridiplantae > Streptophyta > Magnoliopsida > Myrtales > Myrtaceae > Eucalyptus > Eucalyptus marginata. The sequence goes on along the minus strand of CM024587.1, from coordinate 16,231,618 downwards.
AGAAATATATCCAAGACTACTTTTCCCAGAAGCATAGTGGAAAGTCTCATTTAGAGAGGATGAAGCTTCAACCGGAGACCACCGTTGCATTTTCAGGGGGAGTGAACGAGAAGGATTCAGGAAAACCCTTGCTTGCCAAGCTTAGTTAACTAGCAAACATACTTAAGCATCAATAAGAGTTTGTCACCGCCATCACATAAACCTGACCGCAGCCCTTCTTTTTTATAAACCTTTCTCACCTACTCTCTTCCTTCTTGTTTATTTTCGACCCTCATGAAAACCTAACCCCCAAATGGTGTACTGTTACATTGAAACTAAGGCAGTCATTACCTAGTCCTTCTTAGAATCCTTTCACGTATACTCAATTGTATTTCTTCATCTTTGTAACCCTCGTGAAGTCAAACACAATCGTCCTCTAGTCCCAGTCTTAGGCCCTACTAAGTGATTCAGGTTTTTTTTTGGCCCACTCCGTATCTCCAGATCGAAGAAGATGTTTTCTGGAAGCGTTTCGCAGGAGCCAAATCAAAAGTTAGCTCCTAAGACTCAGTGCTACATGGCTAAAGGAGAAGAGGTTAAATGGTATCTAGAGAGCCTACGCAGAATGTTAGGACATTTGTGGTCAGAAATGAGCTTGTGATGATGGAAACTATTGTCCAATCCAAATGTTAATTTCCGGGCCTTTCAATCGACTATGGAAAGGGCTTAGAGAGTGGATCAATGGCTTTTACCTTTGCGACTAAGAAAGATAAAAATAAGGTAATGGATAATGGACTCTAGCCTTTTTCCAGCAATCTGTTACTGTCAAAGAACTGGGAGGAGGAGATACCTCCTCACTGCTATAAATTCATGGAGTGTGAATTTCGGATGTAAATTCATGGGTTTCCTATGGAGTGGATGAAAGAAAAGGCATTAAAGAGAATTGTAAAAACTATGGGGGAAGTAGCAAAATTTTAAATGGATTCAAAGTTTGCTGCCTTTTGGAAAATTACGAGAGCTAAAGTGAAAATAGTTTTGTCGACTCTACTAAAAGCTGGAATCCTCACTAGCATCAAAGGACGGAAGATATGGCTTGAATTTAAGTACGAGAGAGTGCCTCATTTCTGCTATGCGTGTGGGAAAATGGGTCGCTATGATAAATATTGTAAGGATGTGATGTTTGATGAGGATAAATATGACATGGGCATTAACAGGAGGTTTGGGAGTTGGCTGTGAACAGAGGGACAAAGAATATAGTCCTTTTTGGAATTTTTTTTTATAGGGAAAAGAAAAAGGATGAGATGGAGAAACATTTCTCACATCTGAACAAGTGGTGATTTATCAGGAAATAGAAGAAGGGGAGAATCTTAATCTTGAAATGCGAGGATAATCTTAATCTTAAAATGCTGAAAAACAAGGGCAATGGAAAGATGGCTAAAGAGGAGGTTGATGAGGGCAATAAAGTATGTTTATCCAACAACTGTTCCCACGAAGATCCCGGAGAAAGTAACTGCAAAAAGAGCCCTGTGTAATAAGAGATTGACTGGTTCAAAAGGAGGTAAAACTCTTGGTAACAAAAGAGCTAGTAGATATAGCTCTTTCAGTTTGGAAAAAGGTGTAATTATTCTATTAGGAGGACACCTTCTGGACACACCTGTGCACTTGCTGACTAAAAGTGATAAATGCACTTTAGTGGCTAGCCCTAATAAACCACCTTGTTACAAATGAAGCTTAGTTGTTGGAACAATCAATGTTGGGGCTCACCCCTAACAATCCAAGCTTTGAGAGTCTTTGTGGCTCAAGAAAATTCTAATTTAGTGTTTGTTGTGGATAGGGGTGATCGGTTTCCGATTTGGTCCAGTTCTAAGGTGGAACCGGGACTGGGAGTACCGATTCCCAAATTTGGGAACCGTGGACCAGACCGGACCATCGGTTCCAGTCCGGTCCAATAGAATCAGCTCTTTATTTTTTCACTCAAGAACGACCATTCACTAAAGAACAATCATGCTCCAAACCAATCAACCCAATTCGGTTCCCGAGCAATTTAAAAAAACTACTCACATGTTCCACATGCAAAATATTCAAACTTCACTTGCATGAATATTAATCATATTTTATGTGTTTCACGTTTAATTTTAAGCATAAAAGCCATGAACAATTTGATTAAAAGTTGTGCTTGGCTTCGGTTTTATAGACAATCTCTCTTCTATGCTTTGAATATTTAGTCGATGTGGGACTCTTTGAGGCTTGAAGTGTCTTGTTGTTTGCAAGTGAGGGGAGCAAGGGAGAGAGTGTGAGCATGAGGAACTCCTAGAGCCTTGTCCCATATTGAGTAGAAGATAAAACTAACAAGTAAATTTTCTCTATAAATAAAGAGTAACAACAAGAGCTTTTGTGGTCCATTGGCCACATAAGAACTTGTTACCTCAATTGCAAATCTCATTGCAATAAGTTTCATATATAATATTCACATATTATGTGTTTACATATTATATGTATATAAATTATATATAAAAAATTTCAGTCCGGTCGGTTTGGTTCCCACCTTGAAACCGGGAACCGGACCAACTAGCCGCTGGTTCCAAGATTAGGAACCGGGAACCAGATTGCCAACCGTGGGAACCGCCCAAAACCGGCCGGTCCGGTCTCGGTTCGAGCGGTTTCCGTTGCACACCCCTTAGTTGTGGAGACAAACCACCAAGAAAAATGGGTACAGTGGGTGAAGAGAAGCCTCAACTTTCAAAACTATTTTATAAAGGAACTAGAGGGCATTTCAGGGGATTAGTAGCTATGTAGATAGAAGAGGTGGAAGTGGGAGGTCGATTTAACAAGGAAACTCTTCATTAACCTGTATTATGTTTAAAGGAGAAGGGGGGGATAAAGTGCCATCAAAATTACCTTCGTCCATGCACCAAGTGATTTTCAGGAGAGACTTTTGCTGTGAGAGGAGCAACAACCTACCTTGGGTTGGGATAGGAGACTTTAATGGTTTTGTATCATTGGGAAAAGTAGGAAGGAGAGCAGTCAAGCATTGCTATTTTGCGACATTTCAAGATTTCTTGAATGTTTGTTGCTTAATGGATTTTAAAAAGTAGGGAATATGCGGAATTAGAGAGATAAAGCGGGAGAAGGTTTACAAACTCTTCTCAATAAATACATTCCATTAAATTGGAACTCCAGCATTTAATAAACTCTGCTAGCGGTAAACAGGATGAGAGAGAGTCAAGGAGCTGAAACGAAGGACTGAAAACTTTCGGCAGTAGGAAGAGATGTATGGGGATGCGTTCTCGAATAAATTTGATGAAATGGGAAGATAAAATTACTTGGTACTTTCACGCCACAAACATCCAAAGGAGGCAGAGAAACAGAATCATAACACTTAAAAATTCTGAGAACTAATGGTTTCGAGAACTGGGGCAGCTCAAAAGTATGACTATGGAATTTTTCAGGGATTTTATAGCACAAAAAGGTCCCTGAAACTTTCAACCAGTTATAGATCACTGCCCAAGGATCTTGTCGAATGAGATGAACCAAAGCTAATCTGTGAACTTACCATGAAAGAAGTGAGGATATGGTTTTCTAGTTGGGTGCAACCAAAGCTCCTAGACCAGATTGGCTAAATAACTAATTTTATCACAACCATTAGGGGATAATAAGCCACGATGTGTTCAAAATGGAGGCAGATTTCTTTAAAGTGGTATGTTCAATCATCAGTTGAATGAAAACTCATATTGCCCTTATTTCGAAGGTGCCGAATCTGTAACATCTTGACCAATTTTGCTCAATTAGCTTATGCAATTTTAGATACAATATCATTTCAAAGGTTCTGGCAAGCTGGCTTAAACCTTCTCTTCTGATTTTGACAGCACAGGAACAAAGTGATTTTGTGGGGGGCAGCCAAATACAAGATAATATTATGGTAGTACAAGAAGTCTTTTATCAATTTAGAATTTGTAAGAGAAAGAACAAGTTTTAAGCAGTGCTCAAATTAGATTTGAGAAATACATATGATAGGGTAGAACGAGATTCCTTGGGAGCATGCATTATCAAAACGGGCTTGGATGTCAAATGGGTAGGCCGTATTATGCTTATTATGCTTTGTCTGATGTCGGCATCCTTGAGCATAAAATTCAGTGGTAACCCTAACTTCAAGAGGATTACATCAAGGTGACTCACTCTCCTCTTACCTCTTCATTTTGGTGGCTAGTGTATTATCCTATCTTTTATAGAAAATGAGGGAGGAAGGGAGCATAAGGGGAATTAAACTTAATAGACATTGCCCAACCCTATCTCATTTTTTAGATAGGAGGGTTCAAGAGTGTCTAAATGTTGCAGCAATTTTAAACTAGTATTGTTTTGCATTTGGACAAGCCCTTAAATAAACCTAGCATCTTCTTCAGTAAAGATTGTCCTTAGAGTTTGAGAAAGAACATAGCAATGGAGATGAGAACTCTGGAATTAGAGAAAAATGGGAAAGTACCTAGCGGTTCCATCAGATTGGGGCCAAACAAAAAAACAAATGTTTGCATGGATTTTGGCTAGAGTAAACATGAAACTTGAAAGGTGAAAAGAAAGGATGATCTCAAAATCAGGAAAGGAGACACTCATTAAAGCAATGGCACAAGCTCTACCATAATATGTCATGTCAATTTTTAAATTACCTGTCTCTATTTGTTGAGCCATTGAAGAGACAGTTGCTAATTTTTGGTAGAATAATGGTGATTCCATGTCTGGATTCCACTGGAAAAATTGAATTGTTATGAAAAGGGGGAAGGACAGAGTAATGAGATTTAGAGAATTGTTATCCTTCGATAAGGCCATACATGGTAAGCAAGCTTGAGGATAGATCAAAACTCTTCTGTCATTTGGGTACAAAGTACTTAAAGGACTTTACTTCCCATACAACAAATTATGGCATGCCATAAAACTCTTTTTGCTTTTCCTTTTCTTTAAAAAAATTAAGAAATGTAACCCCGAGAAATTGAAAATTGAATAGGAAATATGGGTTTTACCGACGGAATGGAAGCCCCCAAACATAAAAGAATTGAAGGTGAGCATGGATGGCTCATCTGGGGAAGGCAGATCGGAAGGGAGTGTTGCGTGTGTGTGCAGAGATCTGATGGATTTAATCATGGGCCTAAGTTGGCCCGGCCACGATGGGCCTAAAGGTCCGGCCCACGGGAATTAGGCCCGTGGAAAGAGGAACCTATAAAAGGGATGAGAGAGAGGGAGAAGACACCTTTTGGCATAATTCAACGTACGTTCTCCTTCTCGTCCAAAAAATTCTCTCTCTCCAAGAAGCGACGCCATCTTCCCTTCACGGCGATTTTTCGACATCGGATCGAACGGATCAATCCTCATCCTCTTTGCGGCGTCGTGTCTAATGTGGCCAACAAGGTACGCTCGAATCCGTGGTGTGCTTTTTGATCGGTGATACGTGACAATCCCGGGCTTATCTTCCGCATATGATTTAGGGGTTCGGTTTAAGTGCCGAATCCCAGGTTTTTGGGATCCGTTATTCCCTACATTGGTATCGAGCCCGTGTTCGCGTTTTCCCGACTTGTTTGTTGTTTGATGATTGATTTTTCGCAAAAAGCACTTCGGCCGTACGGATCGGGCGAGAAATCCCGACACCGAGCATGTTCGCCCATTTTTCCGATTTTTCGTAAGTCGAAATCGAAATCGATGGCATAGCGAGGAAGGTGACGTCGAGACGAGTCCTGGGCGACATGTCGCACGCCGCCGGACGACGCCGCACGCGCCCCACGCGTGGCGAAAGCGCTGCGCGTGGGCGCGACGCGAGCAGCGAGCTGGTTCGTCCAGCGCGTGCGGCACACGCGCCGGTGGCCGAACCGGCGCTGCCGCGTGCGGCCGGGAATCCGGCACGCGCCGGTCCACGGAAAGCGCGTGCCGTCTTCATCAACCAGCGTCACCCAAAGGTCGGTAACCGCCGAGGGTGAGCGTCGCCAGCCGACGTCAGCGCGAGCATCCCTGGCCGGGCGGTCACCGACCGGCGACCCGACCCGCAAACCCCGAACGCAGCACGTGCGCGGCACGTGCTCGGATGGCGTCTGCGTGGCGTGTGCCCGCGCACGCGCGGCGTGCGGCGAGGTCCGTCGCCGGCTGGTCCGCCGGCCCGGCCCGGTCCGCCGAGCTGCGGTCCGACTGGTCCGACGACCAGTCAGTTGACCGTTGACCGTTGACCGACGACCGTTGACCGTGACGACCGTTGACCGTTGACTTGACCGTTGACCGTTGACCGGACGTTGACCGTTGACCGTTGACCCAAAAAAGAAAAAAAAAAGAAAAAGAAAAGGGATTTGTTTCTTTTTTTTTTTTTTTCCATTGAGTCAATGTGGATTATATGTAATCCCTTATTTGTTCTGCATTTGTTGCAGAACAATGCCTCCCTTTGATTACGTACGCCTATTCGCGTAATGTTAACTACCTGATTGTGCTTTGTGGGCATCTTATGTTATGTTAACTACTTGATTGTTGTTGTTGTAGCAATATTTTTTGTTAGCAATATTGTGTGAAAGCATTATTATAATATTGTATGTCCATTATCTAACTTTCGTAATTCTTTGGTTCTTTGTGGGTAGTTAGCTGTGGGTAGTTAGAGAAGTTTTTGTAGCTTCATAAAATTGATTTTGCATAAGACAATCATATTAATGATAGTTTTAAGTTAGGATTTTTGGAGGATGATTGGAAACATAGTGACCTTTTGATTCTGAAACCTTACTTAAAATCATTAATTAATATGATGGGTCT